>JASANE010007824.1:0-14402 GCA_030248225.1 Trileptium ribeirensis
GCTGACTCCGACTGATACGATCGAATCCAACGAATTAGGTATGTGACCCACGGACTAGCTAAGTTACCATTCTCAACGGCACAAAATGTTGAACGGTGGTGAAAACCACTTACAGCCCAGTAAAACGAAAACACTGCCCCGGAATAAAATAAACAGAGATCAAAGTTTCGAGGGAAGACATTGAATGAAAAACAAACAGTCGGACTCACCAATGTTGTGAATGAAACAACTTATGAAAGAATAAGAACATGTTTATTGTACAGAAACCAATGTTTATATATAGTACAGAAGATGATGTAACCATTTCATCAGTTAGATTTACGTCAGCCGTACGTGTCTTATTAGATCATGAACACTTGGCAGTCATGATTGCATCAGTAGTGCGATAGTCCCTACACATCACACTAAATGACTATAACCAAGCATTTATTGAACGTTCATCTTTTAGCAACAACAGCAACAACGTTCTACAATACTAAAAACTTAGCATTATATTCTTCGAGCGAAAAAAATCCCATAATTTCTAAGTCTTACTCGATTTCAGTTTAGCGTCGTTTTACCGACACACCGAACTCAAAAAAAATTATCCATTGTTCTGGGTTCACACACCTTTTCTCTACCGCCGTTTGCCTTCAGCCTTATATCTCGTTTCCGATCATATAAAAAACCCCTCTTGTTTAGCGTCACTCACCATTATTTCTTTATCAAAGCTCCAGGGTTTCTAGTTCGACGTGGCGCGTTGTGTCTTGTTTTCAAGGCCGGTTATTTGTTATAATCGTATTCTATTATGCGGCGTTTACGTTATAAAACGCCTGCCATGTGGAAGATTTGTCCCTGTGTGATCACGACCATACCATGGTGCATGGTAGTCATAAAGGACCATACTATGCAGCACGAGTAATGGTGTCGCATATACCGTGATCATTACACTATAGTGTCTACGACACCCTATGTTTGAACAGTTATTTAAAAAAGGCTGGAAAATTAGCTAAGTGAAAATTCAAATTATTTAGCCTAATTGATTGTATCCCATAAACCATGCCGTTTAAAGCTTTGCGTAGAAAGTGCATGGTCACAGCGTGCACTCTATAAACTCCCTGCTACTGAAAAACAACAAAGTGCCTTCCCAAAAAGATTTTTATCACCGCTAGCTAGAAGTTTAGGGTGTCGATGACACCATACATATATGATAAGTGTGTCCGAAACACCATATATAATTGCTTAGAATATAGTGTTGGTGTTCGGTACACTATATCGTTAACGGTGTTACGTATGCTGTACGTGGACAAAACTTCCACATGGCAGGCAATTTATAACGTAAACGCCGCATTAATTTGTTCATTTTTCTGTGATGATGTTTAAGCCTTGTATTTAAATATTGTGCAGTGATAAAAAGTTAAATAATGATAAGACATTAATAAATTTTTTTCTTAACCTTACTGAGTATAGACAAGTTACACTCTTCCGATCACGTTTCATGGTCAAATTTTTAAATAATAAAGTTTGAGATTATAGAAAATAATATGTTTCGTTAAGACAGATTTTGAGTCTAGTAATATTTTTAAAAATTGTTTTTTTTCAAAAATATTTATTCGCTCACTACTAAACAAAGCCTACACCGACTGATCATCCTATTTTGTTATTTTCAAAAAATTGCCCTATCGAATTCTAATCTGATCTATTGAAAATTTACCATTTTCTGCTCGCGGGCATCAAAATTGTTCGTGAACCAAATTTTATCGCTTTTGAATTTTAAAGGGTTATTTTCGGAACAATAACTGTGAAATTACCAGGAAATTTTGTTTATTCCGTCACATTTACATTGAATTTGTTCGCGAACAGAGGCTAATTCGTAGTTGAAAATTAATTATCTTAAAGGAACTGTCGTTGGATGATTGCAAATCACAACTTCTCAGCTAGCATCTCATTTGTTCCATTACAATGAGTGCGTATCCGATATCCGGTTTACTAAATAGCATGGTCGGCGTGCGCATTTTAAGCTTAGCCGCGCATTACATGTTTGCTACAGTGAATTGTGCTTATTTAGTGAACGCTCTTAGTATGAAAACGGTATTTCAGTTAAAGTACTACTTTGGTTCCGTGAAAAGCTATCTAAACTCAAATACAGGTGGATGGAGTGAAAATCTATTTATAGAGAATTTTTTATTTATTTATATTTTATTTATTTATTTATTTATTTATTTATTTATTTATATATTATTTATATATTAATTTATTCGTACCAAATGATTTCCTATAAGTGCTCCAGGCTGTAATTAACAATACGAATATGGATGTTTCATACCAGGTTCTTGAGAATTCTGCATAATATAGTTTTATATTTGGGTTTTGCGACAGTATTTTGTGCAATATTTGCGGCCGTAATTAGATTTATATATATTCAGTGGCATATTTATATTTTCAGTTTACTTAATATTATAATTTCTAGCTATATTTTAAAGTATAACTTTGTAAGTAAGTTGATTTTCAGAATAACTTATTATTTTACTGTTTTCGTTTCAAATTTAAGCTTGAATTTACTTTTAGATGTGCGATTCATAGTTTGTTGTTTTTATAATATTCACGATCTGAATGAAGTTAAAAAAATTCGCCTTCACAATTTTGCCATCTGTAGGTATTCGAAGCTTAGCTGAATCGAATAATGATGTACGCTCACATTTCCCCATTTCGCAAGCATCTAAAGTGGACACCCGCATTAGTGGACTGGTTTTAGGTTTCGAAGATTAAAAATTTTCAAACTCAAATAACCACGAGTTAAAAACTGCTCAATTATATATTAATTTGCATTTTATCAAACACAATTTTTTATTTTCACTGCATCATTGTGCCCTGGTGCAAAAGAAAATTGTTATGTCATGTATCGGCTGTCAATGATAATATTTTATAATGAAAAAAATTGATAATGAAACAAGATTTGTGGACGAAATTTAAACGGATGTGGGTACAGGTGACGAACGTATTGATAGTTGTAGTAACAATTGAAAATGGACAACTTGGAACAACAACGATAAAGCAGAAGAAATTTTTCTTTTTTGGCATAAATTGAGCTAAAATTAGACCCCGCCGGATTGTGGTCCAAACTTGCGAGGCGGTATGGCCTTTATGCCATGTTCAAGGCTTGCTAACTAACCTATAATTTTAGTTATCCGATGTTGGTCGCGTGTGAAGCAATTAATATTTTATTTTATCTCTAAGGTTTTTACGCCTAACCGTTATCATTAAAGCCACCCAATCAGTAAATAAATGAAGGAACTCTTAAAAAATTATGTCGAACACCATGTATATTGCGCAAGTAAGAAGAAGACTTCGCATTTTGGTTATTCGCTAAATGGTTTGTTTACACTAAAGATGTGGTAGCTGCTGAAGATAGTCTGCGATCCAAAATTAACCACAATTCAAATGGCCATAGTGCTTCGAAACCATTCCTTAACGGAAATCAGTAATAATTTAAGGCGCAGCAACTATGATTATATTTTCATCAATTATTCCTGCCGTAAATTACGCATAACTAAATTAAAGTAGTCAATAGATTGAAAGTTGTTTTCTGCTAAATTTTTCGAGCCCCTGGTGAATGCATGGGTATGATTTTGACATTATTGTGTTCCATCTAATTTTATCACTCAATGATTTAGACGTTATGCTTGAAAATATATGTGGTATTTACAAGTATGAAAATAGTTACCACGGAAAAACCATTGTGGCTGCGGAAGATAGCCTCAGATCAAAACATAACGCAAGACAAATGTCCATAGCGGTATAAACCTGCAAAAAACTATAAGTATTTTTGTAAGAATATATAGAAACCTTAGAGCCAAGAACATTGGTATAAATATCCGCAGTTGTGTTTATGGGAATAGTGGGTACTTCATGGTGTTAGCCACATAATTTCGTGGTTAATTGCACATTGTGCGGTATGCTTTACCCGTGCTCCGGAAAATTGGATTTCGTCACTTTCTGACGCTTTGTATAACTATTTATGAAGCTGCAGCGTATTTTTTACAGTTTTAGCATTTGACAATAAATGTAGTTATAATTGTTGCTGTCCTGGGTTCAGTCATAGCGCTAGTTTAAAGTAAAGAATGACATATGGTAGACAGGACTGTCGAGATTCTAGATCTAAGCCGTTTCCATAAAATAAATTATAGTGTAGCCTGTAGCTGCGATATTAATTATACAACGGTTTATGCTACTCAGTGCGGCTTGAAGGTGGGACCTATTTTTCATAGTGCCATACGCTCCTTTGGCGACACCCACTGCTTTCCTTGGTGCGCAAAATGACGGGTATAGTTGAAGTTACACCACCTAAGACTCGGACCCACCCTCACCTCAATGCCATATTTACCCCTGAAGAGTTAGCACACTGCTGTTCGCCCTCGTGCGAAATTTTGTGAAAATTTTGAGGAAAACTTGGTGAAAATTTGCAAAAATTGGAAACATTTGGAGTAAATTTTAGCAAAGATACGGAAAAAATGCGCGAAAATCGTGGAAAAATTCAACAACATTGAGGAAAATAACGAGTTCCTAAAAATTTCGAAAATTTACCCATTAGAATTACCCACGTCGGAGTTATCTACCACCCTTCCTAAGCCGACAGGCCTCGCGTACCTGTGATTTTGGCTCTCCAGATTCTAGATGTGGTTTAAAAGGAACCCGCTCGGTTAGTTATTTAAAATTGTGTTGTCGTGATCTGCCAGCTACAATCTTCCGTTGATGCTGGTATTTCCAAACAATTGCATAGTGTTCGGCTTATGAGAATTTCAACAGTCTTTAAAGACATGACACCCAATTCTTATAGTTATTTGTTTCATTTACAACGGACCGTGTTATGGAAATTTATACGGATTTTAATTTTTTTCTGCCGACGTCACGAGTATGTGTTTTGATATATCTACGGATGGAAAATATGTAATATTTGTCGAGTTTAGTGCCAGAAAGCGTTTCAACACTTTATTGCCGAAATTTTTTTGTGTATCGTGTAATAATTGACAAAATCGGTGAACCACTGAGTTATGTAGAAACTGTAGTTGTCTTAATTTCTCAAAATGCTCTCGCTAATAATAATACAAACTCAACTTTTTTGCACTGTACGCTGTTTCCGTTTTGATAGCTTAGCCCTATCGAGCTTCTTGGTTTGCGTTTAGTCTACGTAGAGCCACATTGAAGCCACTTGTGATATACTTACAAGTATTTTCTTATCCAAGTTTACTTGAGAAAGCTCCAGCGTTGGCGTATTCTAATTATCGTGAGTGTATCGTTTGTGCTAATATTGAACCACGGTTAGGCGGGTTACTGGCGTATAATGCAGTGAAAAAGACTGACAGATACAAAAATCAGTTAGCAAATTAGGATAAAAATGTTGTCCAGCAGTAAAATCCTGGCCGGGCAGGCACAAAAGTGTAGACTCACATTGTATCTTTGTCCGTCATTTTTCATATGAAAATTTCAAAAAATATGCTAAGAACTACCATTCCCAGAGGGATCTTTTCGGTTTTGTGGGCTGCTACCAATTTTGTTGAAAATTAGGTATTAAGGGTAGTTTTTACTGATGATTTCGAAAATACAACTGATTTTATCGAGAACTAAAAAAATCTAAAAAAATATTGAAATATTTTCTCCGGGTTTGAACCTGCGAACCAAAATTCCTAACTACAACGAGTCGGACATCTTAACACTCGGCCAACCTTTTAAGCGCATACATGCGTCCGAAACTTTGTCTAATATCAAGCGTACGTGGAAGCATTGTACATATTAAATTGTACTGAAGGTATGAAAGTTTAGGTGAAAGCATTGTATTTGTTGAATTGTACTAGAGCGTAAGTTGTGCCTATATGTGTTTTTTAAATTCTCTAAAGGCCAGTTTTTACTCACTGTGTTATTGGAAATTCCCGCCAGTTTTTAGATATGGAAGTAATAAGCAGATGGAATCTTAAGAAAATTTGGGAAACTTTTCAAACTGAATCTGAGGTAGCGAAATTTTTGCAGAAGCAGGGTGTAATTCCTACAACCATAACATGCCGCCGACATCATTTAGTGACTATACAGAAGTGCGGAGGAGTCGCAACGTGGAGGTGCCAAAAGGCTGGATGGATTGAAAAAATCAGTAAAAAGTGGAACTTGGAGCAATGAGTTGACGTCCATAAAATTTTATGAAGAGGAGCTAGAAATAGACCACATCACAGCCGTTAATTTTAACAATTATTTGAGGGAGATTTGTGCATATGATATATTGCAACATAGTGCATCGATCGGTGGTCCGGACTGTGGAAATAGACGAAACGCTTTATTCACGACGTAAATATAACAAAGGTCGGCGTTTGCCTGAGCAGTGGATTTTTGGCGGTATCTGCAGGGAAACAAAAGAAAATTTTTTGTATGCAGTCCCATCCCGAAATCGCGAAATGCTTGAAAGTTGCATCACTGCAAGAATTTTACCAGGAACTACTATCATCAGCGACATGTGGGGAGCGTATGCACATATAACCGAAATACATGGTTATAATTTCGAACACTTATCGGTTAATCATAGCCTAGAATTTATCTCAAGCGAAGGTGCTCACACGCGAATTTCGAAATTTAATCAAAAGAACGAAACCTAGCTGTATATATCCGATCAGTCCTCTGTATAGTCACTAAATGATGTCGGCGGCATGTTATGGTTGTAGGAACTACACCCGCTTCCAAAATATCGTTACCCCAGATTCAGTTTGAAAAGTTCCCAAATTTTCTTAAGATTCCATCCCGGGCGGTTACTTCCATATCTAAAAACGGCGGGAATTTCCAATAACACAGTGAGTAACAACAGGCCTTTAGAGTAATTTAAAAAACACATATAGGCATAACTTACGCTCTAGTACAATTCAACATTTACAATTCTTTCACCGAAACGTCCGCGGTTAAAAATTATGAGTAAACAAAATGTCTTACGTGAAAAAATTAGACTAAAAGTTTCGGACGCTGGTATTCGCTTAAAAGGTTGACCGAGTGGATAAGTTGTCCGACTCGTTATAATTTGCAATTTTTGTGAGTAGGTTCAAAACCTGAGGAAATATTTCTAAATTTTTTTTATTTTTTAGTTCTCGATAAAATCAGTGGTATTTTCGAAATCAGCAGTAAGAACTGCCCTTAATACCTAATTTTCGACAAAATTGGTAGCAGTCCACAAAACCGAAAAGATCCCCCAGAGGCCTATGAATGCTCGTTTAACAACGGAAGAACTAAGTTTTTACTCAAAGGTCTAAAAACTTTTTTCATTAATGACTCGAATTTTTGTACGATATTTGACATATAAACCCTACAATCGACTACATGAGGACGTATATTTGGTATAAGTTTAAGATACCGAGAAATGACATTTCCGAAAAATCAAGCCTTTGAGTTAAGACAAGCTCATTTTTGATCGCCAAATTGAGAACTAATAACGAAAAATTCAGCAATTTTCCGAGATCGACGGCGCAGCTTTTCAATAACAGCTAACGTCCAGCAATCAATCGAATAGGTTAATCTTGATTTGTACATCGTACATAATGTGGTTCGCTATTAATCCAAAACTAACATTTAAAGCTACTAAATATTGTTCACAAATAGTATGAAAATTTATAGTATTATTCTTAGAATTGGCCAAAATTACCCAACGTTTATGCTTCTGAGGAAATAAGGATTATAACCATAGGTGTTCAAGGCACGTCGGCCTAGGGGTATGTTATTCCAGCAAGGGAGGGGTTACGGCGGGGCGGTGCAGGGAATGGTCCTGAAGGTAAGGAAAGTATGACATAGGAATTTCATGATGTAAACGATTAGTCATCTTAAACCTTATGGACGCCTACGATTTTAACCTATATCTTATGTCCCACATTTGAAAAAGTTGATAAATTAGTCACTTCAGGGCTTAGAGACATTTTCAATAAAGCTCGGTCATACAAGGCTAGTAGCAATGTTGCTACGATTGGAAGCTTTCAAATCTTAATTTATAACACCGGCAGTATGAATTTTTAAAAGTAAAGTTTAGCTGGGTTATTTATCAAAATCGCATAGTGATATTTCTAATCCTCTAATATTTGTTCTCCATTTTAAGATTAACTGTGTACTTCCAGTGGGTGAGGTATACTCGGCGCACATAAAGCCAAAGGCATGAAGGCGAAGTTTAGTGTCATTTGAATATTGAGTTTTCTTTGAACTTTTAAAACTTTTACAAGATTATGTTGAATGTTGGTTTTCTTTGAACTTTTAAAACTTTTGTAGGTTATGTTAGTGTCATTTGAATGTTGAGTTTTCTTTGAACTTTTAAAACTTTTACAAGATTATGTTGAATGTTGGTTTTCTTTGAACTTTTAAAACTTTTGTAGGTTATGTTAGTGTCATTTGAATGTTGAGTTTTCTTTGAACTTTTAAAACTTTTACGAGATTATGTTGAATGTTGGTTTTCTTTGAACTTTTAAAACTTTTGTAGGTTATGTTAGTGTCATTTGAATGTTGAGTTTTCTTTGAACTTTTAAAACTTTTACGAGATTATGTTGAATGTTGGTTTTCTTTGAACTTTTAAAACTTTTGTAGGTTATGTTAGTGTCATTTGAATGTTGAGTTTTCTTTGAACTTTTAAAACTTTTACGAGATTATGTTGAATGTTGGTTTTCTTTGAACTTTTAAAACTTTTGTACGTTATGTTAGTGTCGTTTGAATGTTGGCTTTCTTTGAACTTTTAAAATTCTTTTGAGGTTATGTTGCATTATTAAATGTCAATTATGATACGCTTAGAATATGATAGGTCATATACTGAAAGAACAAAATATGATAAGATGATTCAAGATGATTTAAGAATTTTAATATATATTTTGAAGCACTGATTTAATATTTCGATTAAAATATTTTCAGTAATATTGTTTGTAATTTTTTATTTTATTATAGTTATTACCTAACTTATAAGTGTTTATTAGTAAGGTCCGGTTTATATACAGGGACTCTGTGTAATTTGGTTGACATTTCTTTCAAAATTTTTACTTGTTTTTCGAACAGAACGCCTCCAAAGCGACACGTTCTCTGCTATTTGTTATTTATAATAGCGATTTAAAAATCCAAATTTACTAGCTGGAAACTCTTCACACAAACTGATTCGAAATACACGAATACAGAAAGCGAATATAATGAAGGATTACTTATAGAGTAGTGCACTTGAAATGTGACACTTTACACAAACTTTAGTTTACTTTTACTTTACACTTTAAAATATCTTACCAATCTCAGAAAGTCTTAAAATTTAAACGTCCGTTATCGTGAGTGCTCGATAATATAACCGGATCAACAAATTATTCCTTGCCAAAGCCAAATAAAGTTCTTCAAATTTAAACGTCCGTTATCGTGAGTGCTCGATAATATAACCGGATCAACAAATTATTCCTTGCCAAAGCCAAATAAAGTTCTTCAAATTTAAACGTCCGTTATCGCGAGTGCTCGATAATATAACCGGATCAACAAATTATTCCTTGCCAAAGCCAAATAAAGTTCTTCAAATTTAAACGTCCGTTATCGCGAGTGCTCGATAATATAACCGGATCAACAAATTATTCCTTGCCAAAGCCAAATAAAGTTCTTCAAATTTAAACGTCCGTTATCGCGAGTGCTCGATAATATAACCGGATCAACAAATTATTCCTTGCCAAAGCCAAATAAAGTTCTTCAAATTTAAACGTCCGTTATCGCGAGTGCTCGATAATATAACCGGATCAACAAATTATTCCTTGCCAAAGCCAAATAAAGTTCTTCAAATTTAAACGTCCGTTATCGCGAGTGCTCGATAATATAACCGGATCAACAAATTATTCCTTGCCAAAGCCAAATAAAGTTCTTCAAATTTAAACGTCCGTTATCGCGAGTGCTCGATAATATAACCGGATCAACAAATTATTCCTTGCCAAAGCCAAATAAAGTTCTTCAAATTTAAACGTCCGTTATCGCGAGTGCTCGATAACATAACCGGATCAACAAATTATTCCTTGCCAAAGCCAAATAAAGTTCTTCAAATTTAAACGTCCGTTATCGCGAGTGCTCGAGAACATAACCGGATCAACAAATTATTCCTTGCCAAAGCCAAATAAAGTTCTTCAAATTTAAACGTCCGTTATCGTGAGTGCTCGATAACATAACCGGATCAACAAATTATTCCTTGCCAAAGCCAAATAAAGTTCTTCAAATTTAAACGTCCGTTATCGCGAGTGCTCGAGAACATAACCGGATCAACAAATTATTCCTTGCCAAAGCCAAATAAAGTTCTTCAAATTTAAACGTCCGTTATCGTGAGTGCTCGATAACATAACCGGATCAACAAATTATTTCTTGCCAAAGCCAAATAAAGTTTTCCAAATTTTAAGCAGTTGCCCTTTAGATGACATGTTGAAATATTATCAGTCATTTTATTAACCTGAATATGGTTGGTAATTGCACCAAAAACACTCTCAAATTATGCCAGACTCCGAAACACTAGGTAAACCAACCAGTGAATACCAATATATATGGACACATTTTTGTCGAAGAACAGTTTCATAAGAATCCTGTATATAATTACAAAAGAAATCCCAATCAATCTTTGCGCAACTCTACTGCTGTTGAGCTCTTTGCAATCTTAATCTTTTGAAACATCTAAATTTCTTGGAAGTAGCCTTATTTGCATATATTTTGTTTATTTTCCCCATGTTTATTCATTAGATTTGTACTTTATTAGATTAGAATTATTTATGAAAATCTAGTTCTCCCTAGTAGTAGTCCAGAATGTTCTATAACAATATGTATGTATACAATCTACAAAATTTATAATAAATATATACAGAATATATTTTGTATTTTTTGGTTATAGTAAGCAAATTTTAACTCAGCCATGGTTTATTAATTAATATTAATTTTCAAATGTATGCGAATTAAAACATCTGGGAAAAGATGAAAATAAAAATGATTGATATCCATATCTGTGATATTTATTACTGAATGTTTCTTGTACCCTAAATTGTTGATTGGTCGTGTTTTTACGCCAGACAATATGTAACAAGACAAAACTTTCACATGATGTATTTTTTCGGAACATAAACTCGTCCATCAGAATACAAGGATTTAATAGTTTAACGCACAAGAAGCATTTTTGTGCACCGAAATTTGGAAAATATTTCCATAATATTATTAGTAACTAAATATTAGTAACAACAGTTATGGGGAATTTTCATACTAAATATGGCACTTAGAATTGCTATGTATTTTCTCAATTTTGTTGCGATAACATATCTATATACTAGGTAACGTTATTCAAAATTCGTATTAATATATTAGGAGCACCATAGAAATGAAAATTTTATGTAACGTTGGCTCAATTAAAATTTCTGATTTGGTCGGTCCGTAGCGGAAAAATTTCTTCTGGTTAATATCAGTAGTTAGGTAGATAGGATTTTAATTTAGGATCCATCCAGCCAGGACATTTAGCAGACTGCTCCAAACAATACTAACTATAAAACCATGGCCTTTAGGAAGAAGGATACTTTTTGAAGAAAGGTAAAACGAACAACTATAAGAGTCATCAGCGTAGCCAGAAAGCTAAGAAGGACAGATAGAATGTGGTAGACGGGCACAGCTTGAACAAAGCTATCATCCATAAATCGGGACTTGACTTTTCTGTTATATTTTAGGGACGCTGCATGGAAGAAAGCATGGACCTAATGTCACATTTAGCTGCGTCCGTAACAAAAATTCTATTTTACCATCTATTTGGCTTCCAAATTTCTATATACAAAATTTTATGCCATCTCGAATATCTCAGATTGTTAAACAATTCTATACATTGATATTGACATAGGAATATATTTGATTGTACTGGTTTTGTGAATATTTTGTGGCTTCATAATAACTATTTCAAACAATCAAACTTATATTCAATTTTCGCCGAAACAATAATATTGTTTACGACAATTGTGGAGGCTAGATGGTTCCCATAGCGCAGATGTTTATTTTCCCACACAAAGTATTTTTGCGCTTTTTATATATCTACATGTGGGTTCGATGAGCCTTACTGTATAAATAATTATGTAGTTCGCCTAATTATTTAGAATATATCTAGAACAAAAACGGGCCAAGGGCTTTGTGCTAGTGCGTCCTCGACTCAGGATATCGGCCTTTTTCTAACCCACGCAAGAGCAGGCCTACAGCCGGTAGCAACCTTCGGCCGCTTTGTGCTAGTGCGTCCTCGACTCAGGATATCGGCCTTTTTCTACCCACAAGAGCAGGCCTACAGCCGGTAGCAACCTTCGGCCGCTTTGTGCTAGTGCGTCCTCACTCAGGATATCGGCCTTTCTTAACCCACGCAAGAGCAGGCCTACAGCCGATAGCAACCTTCGGCCGCTTTGTGCTAGTGCGTCCTCGACTCAAGATATCGGCCTTTTTCTAACCCACGCAAGAGCAGGCCTCGCTTTCAGCCGGTAGCAGCCTTCGGCCGCTTTGTGCTAGTGCGTCCTCGACTCAGGATATCGGCCTTTTTCTAACCCACGCAAGAGCAGGCCTACAGCCGGTAGCAACCTTCGGCCGCTTTGTGCTAGTGCGTCCTCTACTCGGGATCTCGGCCTCTAACCCACGCAAGAGCAGGCCTACAGCCGGTAGCAACCTTCGGCCGCTTTGTGCTAGTGCGTCCTCGACTCAAGATATCGGCGTTTTTGTAACCCACGCAAGAGCAGCCTCGCCGGAGCAACACTCGGCCGCTGGCTAGGCGCCCGACCAGGAAGCACGCAAGAGCAGGCCTACAGCCGATAGCAACGTTCGGCCGCTTTGTGCTAGTGCGTCCTCGACTCCAGATATCGGCCTTTTTCTCCGGCGCAGAGCAGGCCTACAGCCGGTGCCCTTCTACCGCTTTTGCTAGTGCGTTTCCTCTATCAGATATCGGCCTTTTTCTAACCCCCACGCAAGAGCAGGCCTACAGCCGGTAGCAACCTTCGGCCGCTTTGTCTCTCTAGTGCGTCCTCGACTGAATCAGCCTTTTTCTAACCCACGCAAGGAGCCAGCCCAGCTAGCAACCTTCGGCCGCTTTGTGCTAGTGCGTCCTCGACTCAGGATATCGGCCTTTTTCTAACCCACGCAGGCGGCCTCCAGCCGGTAGCAACCTTCGGCCCCTTTATTGCTCATGCGTCCTCACTCAGATATCGGCCTTTTTCTAACCCGACGCAAGAGCAGGCCTACAGCCGGTAGCAACCTTCGGCCGCTTTTGTGCTAGTGCGTCCTCGACTCAGGATATCGGCCTTTTTCTACCCACGCAAGAGCAGGCCTACAGCCGAGCAACCTTCGGCCGCTTGTGCTGATGCGTCCTCGACTCAAGATATCGCCTTAACCCACGCAAGAGCAGGCCTACCAGCCGGTAGCAACCTTCGGCCGCTTTGTGCTAGTGCGTCCACTACTCAGGATATCGGCCTTTTTGACCCACGCAAGAGCAGGCCTACAGCCGGGCACCTTCGGCCGCTTTGTCTGTTCCTTTTCGGCCTTTTTCTAACCCACGCAAGAGCAGGCCAACAGCCGGTAGCAATCTTCGGCCGCTTTGTGCTAGTGCGTCCTCGACTCAGGATATCGGCCTTTTTCTAACCCACGCAAGAGCAGGCCTACAGCCGATAGCAACCTTCGGCCGCTTTGTGCTAGTGCGTCCTCGACTCAGGATATCGGCCTTTTTCTAACCCACGCAAGAGCAGGCCTACAGCCGGTAGCAACCTTCGGCCGCTTTGTGCTAGTGCGTCCTCTACTCAGGATATCGGCCTTTTTCTAACCCACGCAAGAGCAGGCCTACAGCCGGTAGCAACCTTCGGCCGCTTTGTGCTAGTGCGTCCTCGACTCAGGATATCGGCCTTTTTCTAACCCACGCAAGAGCAGGCCTACAGCCGGTAGCAACCTTCGGCCGCTTTGTGCTAAGTCGTCCTCGACTCAGGATATCGGCCTTTTTCTCTTAACCCACGCAAGAGCAGGCCTACAGCCGGTAGCAACCGTCGGCCGCTTTGTGCTAGTGCGTCCTCGACTCAGGATATCGGCCTTTTTCTAACCCACGCAAGAGCAGGCCTACAGCCGGTAGCAACCTTCGGCCGCTTTGTGCTAGTGCGTCCTCGACTCAGGATATCGGCCTTTTTCTAACCCACGCAAGAGCAGGCCTACAGCCGGTAGCAACCTTCGGCCGCTTTGTGCTAGTGCGTCCTCGACTCAGGATATCGGCCTTTTTCTAACCCACGCAAGAGCAGGCCTACAGCCGGTAGCAACGCTCGGCCGCTTTGTGCTCGTGGTCCTGGGCTCAGGATATCGGCCTTTTTCTAACCCACGCAAGAGCAGGCCTACAGCCGGTCACGACGCTCGGCCGCTTTGTGCTAGTGCGTCCTCTACTAGGAGCA
>JASANE010007827.1:0-52621 GCA_030248225.1 Trileptium ribeirensis
ACAAATAATTTTTAGATTCTCTTACCTGGCCCGAGTCGCTGAATCCGCTTTAAATGTCGGCCCTCTCACATGAGAATATTGTACAGCACCTACTCCATACATATTCCTGCAGGATTGAGTCAAAATGGAGTTTTCAATGGGTCCATGAAATCTAATCCACAAATAAACAGCAATACTGTTTTTTTATTAAAAAAACTAATATTTCATCTAAGACAAATAATTTTTAGATTCTCTTACCTGGCCGAGTCGCTGAATCCGCTTTAAATGTCGGCCCTCTCACATGAGAATATTGTACAGCACCTACTCCATACATATTCCTGCAGGATTGAGTCAAAATGGAGTTTTCAATGGGTCCATGAAATCTAATCCACAAATAAACAGCAATACTGTTTTTTTATTAAAAAACTAATATTTCATCTAAGACAAATAATTTTTAGATTCTCTTACCTGGCCGAGTCGCTGAATCCGCTTTAAATGTCGGCCCTCTCACATGAGAATATTGTACAGCACCTACTCCATACATATTCCTGCAGGATTGAGTCAAAATGGAGTTTTCAATGGGTCCATGAAATCTAATCCACAAATAAACAGCAATACTGTTTTTTTATTAAAAAAACTAATATTTCATCTAAGACAAATAATTTTTAGATTCTCTTACCTGGCCGAGTCGCTGAATCCGCTTTAAATGTCGGCCCTCTCACATGAGAATATTGTACAGCACCTACTCCATACATATTCCTGCAGGATTGAGTCAAAATGGAGTTTTCAATGGGTCCATGAAATCTAATCCACAAATAAACAGCAATACTGTTTTTTTATTAAAAAAACTAATATTTCATCTAAGACAAATAATTTTTAGATTCTCTTACCTGGCCGAGTCGCTGAATCCGCTTTAAATGTCGGCCCTCTCACATGAGAATATTGTACAGCACCTACTCCTATTCCGCAGAGCAATCCAGCTAAAGAGTTTCAATGGGTCCAGGAAAAGAGCCAATTCCCACAAATAAACAGCAGAGTTTCAGAAAACAATATCATCTAAAGCAAGAATTCTCATCGTACCGGCCGAGCGCGACGTAAAGGCCCCCACAGAAACATACATATTCCTGCAGGATTGAGTCAAAATGGAGTTTTCAATGGGTCCATGAAATCTAATCCACAAATAAACAGCAATACTGTTTTTTTATTAAAAATTACTAGAACGCAAGCGCGCGGCGAGCACCCCCAACAGAAGCAACACAGCCAGAACCCACAAAAAACAGCACTCAAAACACACGAAGCACAAAAAACCCGAGCGCCAAGGAGCCCTCCACAGACAGAGACCCCCAACAACCGCAGAAGAAAAGAGAGCAGAAACCACAAAAAACAGCAATCGAAAGAAAGAAGCACAGACAAAACCCCGCAGCAACAAGCCCAAAAAAACACCCCAATACAACAAGAAAAGAGAACGAAAAAAGCACAAAAACAGAACGTAAGCAAACAAAGACAAAAGACCCCAGAAAAAAAAACAAAAAAAAAAAAAACAAAAACAAAAAAAAATAAAAACCCCAGCAAAACACAAACCAAAAACAGCCCAACAACGCAAAAAAAAAACCAAAACAAAAAAAAAAACTAATATTTCATCTAAGACAAATAATTTTTAGATTCTCTTACCTGGCCGAGTCGCTGAATCCGCTTTAAATGTCGGCCCTCTCACATGAGAATATTGTACAGCACCTACTCCATACATATTCCTGCAGGATTGAGTCAAAATGGAGTTTTCAATGGGTCCATGAAATCTAATCCACAAATAAACAGCAATACTGTTTTTTATTAAAAAAACTAATATTTCATCTAAGACAAATAATTTTTAGATTCTCTTACCTGGCCGAGTCGCTGAATCCGCTTTAAATGTCGGCCCTCTCACATGAGAATATTGTACAGCACCTACTCCATACATATTCCTGCAGGATTGAGTCAAAATGGAGTTTTCAATGGGTCCATGAAATCTAATCCACAAATAAACAGCAATACTGTTTTTTTATTAAAAAAACTAATATTTCATCTAAGACAAATAATTTTTAGATTCTCTTACCTGGCCGAGTCGCTGAATCCGCTTTAAATGTCGGCCCTCTCACATGAGAATATTGTACAGCACCTACTCCATACATATTCCTGCAGGATTGAGTCAAAATGGGAGTCAAGGTTCAGAAGTCAATCAGAAACAAACAGTATACTTTTATTAAAAAAAAACTAATATTTCATCGAGACAAATAATTTTTAGAATCTGACTGGCGAGTCGCTGAATCTGCTTTAAAGAGTTGGCCCTCTCACATGTAGAAGATGTAATAGAGCACTGAATTTTTATACATATTCCTGCAGGATTGACAAATTTTCAATGGGTCCATGAAATCTAATCCACAAATAAACAGCAATACTGTTTTTTTATTAAAAAAACTAATATTTCATCTAAGACAAATAATTTTTAGATTCTCTAGGATCGGAATCGCTCTATTTGGCCCTCTCAGGAGAATATTGAAGATGCAAATTCCATAATATTCCTGAGATTCGAGTCAAAATGAGTTTTCAAGGGTCCATAAATCTAATCGACAAAGAAACAGCAATACGTTTTTTTTTAAAAAACGAGATTTATTGAAGACAAATATTGTTACCTGGCCGAGTCGCTGAATCCGCTTTAAATGTCGGCCCTCTCACATGAGAATATTGTACAGCACCTACTCCATACATATTCCTGCAGGATTGAGTCAAAATGGAGTTTTCAATGGGTCCATGAAATCTAATCCACAAATAAACAGCTTTTTATTAAAAAAAAATAATATTTCATTAAAGAATACAAGATTGATAGAGGCGAGTGAATCGTTTTAAGTCGGCCTTCTAAAAGAATATACAACTACATATCCCCACACCAAATTTACTCCAAAATAAACAAAATACTGTTTTTTTATTAAAAAAACTAATATTTCATCTAAGACAAATAATTTTTAGATTCTCTTACCTGGCCGAGTCGCTGAATCCGCTTTAAATGTCGGCCCCTCGAAAAAAAATGAGGAAGAAAGACAAACAAAAAACCAAACCAACAAAACCAAAACAAGCAAAAAAGACCACACCAGCACAAAATCACATGAGAATATTGTACAGCACCTACTCCATACATATTCCTGCAGGATGGAAATGGAATTTCAGGGTCCCTGAATCTATCGCAATAACAGCATACCGTTTTTTTAAAAAACAATATTTCATCTAGACAATAATTTTTGATTCTTTTGGCCGAGCGTATCGCTTAATGCGCCCCCACAGCGAACACACCCCAATACGACCCACATTGAGTCAAAATGGAGTTTTCAATGGGTCCATGAAATCTAATCCACAAATAAACAGCAATACTGTTTTTTTATTAAAAAAAACTAATATTTCATCTATGACAAATAATTTTTAGATTCTCTTACCTGGCAGAGTCGCTGAATCCGCTTTAAATGTCGGCCCTCTCACATGAGAATATTGTACAGCACCTACTCCATACATATTCCTGCAGGATTGAGTCAAAATGGAGTTTTCAATAGGTCCATGAAATCTAATCCACAAATAAACAGCAATACTGTTTTTTTATTAAAAAAACTAATATTTCATCTAAGACAAATAATTTTTAGATGATGGGCAGTGTTAATTGCTTTAAAAGGAAAATCGGCCCTGACAGAGAATATGTACAACACCTACTCCACAGCACTGCAGAAGCAAAAATTCAACTCCAAAATCAACAGAAAGAAACAGCAATACTTTCATGGAAAAAAACTAATATTTATTTAATGACAAAGACTTTGTCTCTTACCTGGCCGAGTCGCTGAATCCGCTTTAAATGTCGGCCCTCTCATCATGTAGAATATTGTACAGCACCTACTCCATATCTGGATGTTTAGCCTCAATGAGTTTTCAATATGTCCATGAAATCTAATCCACAAATAAACACAATACTGTTTTTTTATTAAAAAAACGTAATATTCATCGTAAGACAAATAATTTTTAAATCTTGACTCGCCGAGCCCAATCCGCTTTAATGCTTGCCTCCACATGAGAATATTTACAGTTTTATACATATTCCTGTAGCAGAAGTTAATTGCTTTTTAATAAAAAATTATATTGATTTTGCTATATAAACCGATTAATTTATATGAAAATAGCTAAGTTATGTAATGTTATATTTTATTATTTTATACCACACTGACAATAGAAAGGAAATATTTAAATATAAAGCTTTTTACCCCAACTGAAACAGAACAAAAACAATATTAATCATGGCTACAGATGAGGTGAGGGATGCATACAAACAGGGCTTAGACAGTGAGAGCATTTAACTCTTTTATAACGATAACCCTTCTCTCATCATATTTTTGTCTATAACCGATTTTTAGAACCCCTGTTTTTAGTCTTTCAGCGTCGAAAAACTGAATCGCAGTGGAGAACATCAACTTTTCAGCTAGACAGAACGAGAAAACCAGTACCCTCCTCCGATCAATCATTTTTTTCATAACCGATTTCCTCAGATAACCTGTTTTTAGTCTTTCAGTGTTGACAAAACTAATCGCAGTGAGAACATCAACTTTTTAAGACGTAGGAAGAACGAGTAACCCTCCCCCCACTCATTTTTGTCTATATCCATTTCTAGAAAACCTGGTTTCCACTCTGCTCCAGCTCCTGACAAAACTAATCGCAGTGAGAACATCAACTTTTTAGACAGAACGAGTAACCCTCCCCCCACTCATTTTTGTTTATAACCGATTTCTAGAACCCCTGTTTTTAGTCTTTCAGTGTTGACAAAACTAATCGCAGTGAGAACATCAACTTTTTAGACAGAACGAGTAACCCTCCCCCCACTCATTTTTGTCTATAACCGATTTCTAGAACCCCTGTTTTTAGTCTTTCAGTGTTGACAAAACTAATCGCAGTGAGAACATCAACTTTTTAGACAGAACGAGTAACCCTCCCCCCACTCATTTTTGTCTATAACCGATTTCTAGAACCCCTGTTTTTAGTCTTTCAGTGTTGACAAAACTAATCGCAGTGAGAACATCAACTTTTTAGACAGAACGAGTAACCCTCCCACCACTCATTTTTATCTATAACCGATTTCTAGAACCCCTGTTTTTAGTCTTTCAGTGTTGACAAAACTAATCGCAGTGAGAACATCAACTTTTTGAAGACAGAACGAGTAACCCTCCCACCTATTTTATTTTTGTTGGTAGGAACCCATTTTTAGAACCCCTGTTTTTAGTCTTTCAGTGTGTCGCAATAAACAATTGTAATAGCTGAGTACATTTACTTTTTAAAAATAGAGTCAGAAATCTTCCTCATTATTTTCGTCTATAACCGACATTTTTGATAACCCTTGTTTTTAGTATCTTCAGTGTTGACAAAACTTAGAATCGGCAGTGATAACATTTAACTTTCTAGACAGAACGAGTAACCCTCCCACCACTCATTTTTGTCTATAACCGATTTCTAGAACCCCTGTTTTTGAGTCTTTCAGTGTTGACTAAACTAATCTCGCAGTGAGAACATTAACTTTTTTAGACAGAAACGAGTAACCCTCCCTCACTCATTTTTGTCTATACCCTTACCCTCTTAGAACCCCTGTTTTTAGTCTTTCAGTGTTGACAAAACTAATCGCAGTGAGAACATCAACTATTTAGACAGAACGAGTAACCCTCCCCCACTCATTTTTGTCTATAACCGATTTATAGAAACCCTGTTTTTAGTATTTCAGTGTTGACAAAACTAATCACAGTGAGAACATCATCATTTTAGACAGAACGAGTAACCGTCCCCCCACTCATTTTTGTCTATAACCGATTTCTAGAACCCCTGTTTTTAGTCTTTCAGTGTTGACAAAACTAATCGCAGTGAGAACATCAACTTTTTAGACAGAACGAGTAACCCTCCCACCACTCATTTTTGTCTATAACCGATTTCTAGAACCCCTGTTTTTAGTCTTTCAGTGTTGACAAAACTAATCGCAGTGAGAACATCAACTTTTTAGACAGAACGAGTAACCCTCCCCCCACTCATTTTTGTCTATAACCGATTTCTAGAACCCCTGTTTTTAGTCTTTCAGTGTTGACAAAACTAATCGCAGTGAGAACATCAACTTTTTAGACAGAACGAGTAACCCTCCCACCACTCATTTTTGTCTATAACCGATTTCTAGAACCCCTGTTTTTAGTCTTTCAGTGTTGACAAAACTAATCGCAGTGAGAACATCAACTTTTTAGACAGAACGAGTAACCCTCCCCCCACTCATTTTTGTCTATAACCGATTTCTAGAACCCCTGTTTTTAGTCTTTCAGTGTTGACAAAACTAATCGCAGTGAGAACATCAACTTTTTAGACAGAACGAGTAACCCTCCCCCCCACTCATTTTTGTCTATAACCGATTTCTAGAACCCCTGTTTTTAGTCTTTCAGTGTTGACAAAACTAATCACAGTGAGAACATCAGCTTTTTAGACAGAACGAGTAACCCTCCCCCCCACTCATTTTTGTCTATAACCGATTTTTAGAACCCCTGTTTTTAGTCTTTCAGTGTTGACAAAACTAATCGCAGTGAGAACATCAACTTTTTAGACAGAACGAGTAACCCTCCGCTCACTCATTTTTGTCTATAACCGATTTCTAGAACCCCTGTTTTTAGTCTTTCAGTGTTGACAAAACTAATCGCAGTGAGAACATCAACTTTTTAGACAGAACGAGTAACCCTCCCACCACTCATTTCTTGTACTATAACCGATTTCTGAAAACCCCTGTTTTTAGTCTTTCAGTGTTGACTAAACTAATCGCAGTGAGAACATCAACTTTTTAGACAGAACGAGTAACCCTCCCCCCACTCATTTTTGTCTATAACCGAGTTCTAGAACCCGTGTTATTAGTCTTTCAGTGTTGACAAAACTAATCGCAGTGAGAACATCAACTTTTTAGACAGAACGAGTAACCCTCCCACCACTCGTTTTTGTCTATAACCGATTTCTAGGACCCCTGTTTTTAGTCTTTCAGTGTTGACAAAACTAATCGCAGTGAGAACATCAACTTTTTAGACAGAACGAGTAACCCTCCCCCCACTCATTTTTGTCTATAACCGATTTCTAGAAAACCTGGTTTTAGTCTTTCAGTGTTGACAAAACTAAACGCAGTGAGAACATCAACTTTTTAGACAGAACGAGTAACCCTCCCACCACTCATTTTTGTCTATAACCGATTTCTAGAACCCCTGTTTTTAGTCTTTCAGTGTTGACAAAACTAATCGCAGTGAGAACATCAACTTTTTAGACAGAACGAGTAACCCTCCCCCCACTCATTTTTGTTTATAACCGATTTCTAGTACCCCTGTTTTTAGTCTTTCAGTGTTGACAAAACTAATCGCAGTGAGAACATCAACTTTTTAGACAGAACGAGTAACCCTCCCACCACTCGTTTTTGTCTATAACCGATTTCTAGAACCCCTCTTTTTAGTCTATCAGTGTTGACAAAACTAATCGCAGATACTGCTGTCCTGTCCCATCTACTTTCTGAGTTGTGCATTTCATTCTTACAGTTAACACTAGAATTTATAATGTTTTAAAGAAACATAATTTTAGCGTAATTTAATGAAAAACTCTCAGATATTCGTAAAAAATATTAAAAACAGAAAATAATGTAAAAAATATATATATAAACGTACAGATTTTCAGTATGTTTTGCGGTGATTTAATTTGTAACGCTTTTTGAAACTCATTTCTTACTATCGTAAGGTGCACTATGAAAAACTCGGATAAGTCTTCCAGTGTAAGCGATCTACGATGACGTGGTTTGTTATTTCGTATATCAAGGCAGCTGTGTTTTCGAAAGAATCTCTAAGAGGTTCTTTTTGGGGCAAGCAAGTTAAGGTTCAAAGCGCTGTATCAAATTCTTTCTAGACGACTGAAGCCGACGAGACAAGAATTGAAATTGCATCCTTTGATTATTATGAACTTTGCCCATACCTGAACGACTGGAATCGTTGTGGTAAATGACACATCCAAGAAAGGTTGATGAGCCTTTCGCCCAAAAAAGAAAGGGGCACTACCAGACATCAAAACCGCGCGAGTTGTCCAACAGTTTTATCAGCATTCATGAGGATCGTGGGAGTGACCTAACTGTTGTCGATAACCTGTACGATTGCGAATGCATATCCTTGCATTTCTGATCGCAGTTTGTCGCAATGGCATTAGGCCACCATTTATCGAGCTAATCCCACAAAGAGCTTTAGCTAACGAAAATAAAATTACCATTATCATCAGGTTATAAGAAATCGCTCCAGATTACTACTAGTAAAAAGTCAGAAACGACAGTCTGCTTACAGCTGGCCATAAGTTTTATAACAATTTGTGTTAGGTTTCTAACCTAATTTCCTTTTTTGCTTAGTCTGCTTTCACAACAGTAGCCCCTTATTTGAGGAGATTTGTAACAAAATTTCAATATATGCATACAGTCGTTTTTATTCTTAATTTAATATTGGTAAACAAATTTATCTGACAATAATCATTGAGGCACTCTGCAAAATATAATAATTTTGTATTTATTTAGTAGTGCCGACGACAGAAAAAAATGTAGTTCTTAAAATCCCAATTATATACTTATATAAATAGTAAATACTTAATTAATAAAGCAAAATTACGCTTTTAAAAGGGCATATGTTTAAAAGAACATAGGTTATATACAAAATACTGTGTGAATACACTTTAGGTGCGTACACCTGGATTGTTCCTTTGTCAAGTCAGTTCACTATCTTAAAAGCGATGAGCGTTAACAAATCACGATTTTGCTTTACGTACGCGTAACCAATTTACGATATAGCAACGCGTAGGCGCTGTTCGCGGTCACTATTTTGCGATTTAGCATCGTATTTTGCTGACCGCGTACAAGTGAAAACACGATTACCAATCGTGTTTTTCTCGTATGCTATAATACACAAATAGTCCGTGAACGTTGCTCCCATAGTCAGAATGTCATTTGCTGAACGGGGAAATTTTATTTGTACATCACATATCCTATGTTTGAGTTCACAAAATTGCGAATAGCAATGGCAAAAATGTGAACGCGTCTACACGAATCAATCCGTTATTTTGACCAAACAACAAGCTTGGTGTATGCATCTAAAGTGGACTAACGCATAATGAATTCAGTTGCGTAAAATATATTGGTAGCTAATTAGAAGTGCATTCACAAGTCCTTGCGGGAATGAAACCATTTGGATGAACTTATCTAGAGATATATATTGCTGTACGTAGAAAGGGACACCGTTTAGTGCAATCCTGGCTCTTGAACGGGAATCAATCAGTCCATGGAGCAAATGTTATGAAACTTTCGAACCAGAATCAGATGACGATGTGTAAAAACAACATGCACACATAAACGGTATATGGAAGGTACAGAATTTGGCCATATGGGACCGCATCATATCTCATATACGATGTTACCAAAAATAGGATCGAATAAGATTAAATGCGATGTCATCACAATTCGAACCAGAATCGGATGATGAGGTGTAAAAACTACATGGACACATAAACAGTATATGGAAGGTACAGAATTTGGCCATATGGGACCGCATCATATCTCATATGCGATGTTACCCAAAATAGGATCGAATAAAGATTAAATGCGATGTCATCACAATTCTAACCAGAATCGGATGATGAGGTATAAAAACTACATGGACACATAAACGGTATATGGAAGGTACATAATTTGGCCATATGGGACCGCATCATATCTCATATGCGATGTTACCAAAAATAGGATCGAATAAGATTAAATGCGATGTCATCACAATTCGAACCAGAATTGGATGATGAGGTGTCAAAACTACTTGTACACATAAACGGTATATCGAAGGTACAGAATTTGGCCATATGGGACCGCATCATATCTCATATACGATGTTACCAAAAATAGGATCGAATAAGATTAAATGCGATGTCATCACAATTTGAACCAGAATTGGATGATGAGGTGTCAAAACTACATGGACACATAAACGGTATATGGAAGGTACAGAATTTGGCCATATGGGACCGCATCATATCTCATATGCGATGTTACCAAAAATAGGACCGAATAAGATTAAATGCGATGTCATCACAATCCGAACCAGAATCGGATGATGAGGTGTCAAAACTACATGTACACATAAATGGTATATGGAAGGTACAGAATTTGGCCATATGGGACCGCATCATATCTCATATGCGATGTTACCCAAAATAGGATCGAATAAAGATTAAATGCGATGTCATCACAATTCGAACCAGAATCGGATGATGAGGTATAAAAACTACATGTACACATAAACTGTATATAGAAGGTACAGAATTTGGCCATATGGGACCGCATCATATCTCATATGCGATGTTACCAAAAATAGGATCGAATAAGATTAAATGCGATGTCATCACAATTCGAACCAGAATTGGATGATGAGGTGTCAAAACTACATGTACACATAAACGGTATATGGAAGGTACAGAATTTGGCCATATGGGACCGCATCATATCTCATATGCGATGTTACCAAAAATAGGATCGAATAAGATTAAATGCGATGTCATCACATTTCGAGCCAGAATTGGATGATGAGGTGTCAAAACTACATGTACACATAAACGGTATATGGAAGGTACAGAATTCGGCCATATGGGACCGCATCATATCTCATATGCGATGTTACCAAAAATAGGATCGAATAAGATTAAATGCGATGTCATCACAATTCGAACCAGAATTGGATGATGAGGTGTCAAAACTACATGCACACATAAACGGTATATGGAAAGTACAGAATTTGGCCATATGGAAAGTATCGTATAAGATGTGATGTTACCAAAAATAGGATCGAATCGGATTAAAATGTGATCACAATTCGGATCAGACCGGAACGGATCGGACGTAATGTGAAAACTGTCTGTAACATGTAATATGATGTTGCTTCTATCTCACGGCATCTATTTGTTAAACTTGGTGCGTTCAAATACTTGCATTTTATGTCTATTATGCCGGAAGCGATGCGACCCTTAGTGATTCAGTTTAAATATACAGTCGCCCCGTTTAAACATTGGAAATCACGTTTGAAGTTGTCGTAAAGACTTGAACTTGATCACGACAAATAATGTAAAATGCCAAAATATTTGGTATAATTTATTTAGGCACTACACAG
The DNA here is from genome assembly GCA_030248225.1 of Trileptium ribeirensis. Classification (NCBI taxonomy): domain Eukaryota; kingdom Metazoa; phylum Nematoda; class Enoplea; order Enoplida; family Thoracostomopsidae; genus Trileptium; species Trileptium ribeirensis. Next base: position 11,214 of record JASANE010007827.1, read on the forward strand.
AAGAAACATATATATATATTTTATTGTCTGGATCCACCGAAACACAAAATTTTATTATCCAACCTGAGTACTAGGATTGGAAGACAGGCGGTGTCGTAATTATTGAGTTATCGACTGATTGCCGGTGGACTGAACCGTAAGCACTGGCTGGTCACATGTACGAATCCCCCCTACCTCCAGCGTTTAGCTTATAAATGCGCGGATTTCATCTGAATGTGTGAACCCAAGTTTTCTCAATCAGCTATCACGTTGCCATTGCACATTTGCACCATACATCTCAAGCCGACACCCCATTTTTCCACTGTATTCAGGTTCGAACCAACACCCCCACCCTTTTAAGCTCATGGGTAAGCTCATGGCGGTGAAGATACAATGCAACAAACGAAGATATTGTTGAATCTTGCTGAAGCAATTAATAAAGACTATCGAGACATTGTATTTGGAAAAATCAATTAGCAATTATTAAATATTGCAGTTTTTTGTTCCCACACTTCAGCAGGCAAATGTTTTGGAAGACTCGATCAATCAGAACATGTATCAAAAATGTACTCTGACTGATTAGGCTGATCTAATTCGATAATTTCACAAACGGCTTTTGTAATGTTTCCGGGCAACCGAGAGTAAATGTCGGTAATATAACAATGAATCTGACAACGATTAACTATATATTACCATTCAAAAGCTATAAAACAATATCACTGACAACGAACGCATAGTAGTGTAATAGCTGATGAGATGGTTTGTACAAAAATGAATAACCTTAACTGATTTATTGTTTGTTGCAGGTGTAGTTCATAAATATCGTGACCATTATACCAAATCGCCCGTCAGCTCTAGCGTATCATGTCAAGTTTATTATCTCGAATAATCGCCATAACAATTTATCGCTGTGAGCTTAAGGCTAAACCTAAGCCAGTATCTAAATTTAAGCCTAAGCTTAGCCTGGCCTCACAATTAAGCTTTCAATTTTCCACCTGTTGTACTCATGTCAGATTTTTCCATTTCTCAGTTACAGTACGGGGAAAACTTAACATGATCCGCTAATTCAAGTCTCTGATATCGGTGTTCAACTTTTATGATACTGCACAAGGTTAATGAAAATATCGTGACCATTATACCAATCGCCCGTCAGCTCTAGCGTATCATGTCAAGTTTATTATCTCGAATAATCCCCATAATATTTTATCGCTGTCAGCTTAAGGCCAAACCTAAGCCAGTATCTAAATCTAAGCCTAAGCTTAGCTTGGGCTCACAATTAAGCTTTCAATTTTCCACCTTTTCCACTCATGTCAGATTTTTCCATTTCTCAGTTACAGTACGGGGAAAACTTAACGTGATCCGCTAATTCAAGTCTCTGATATCGCGTTTAAGCTTCTACGTACTGCCGTAAAACGGCGAAATTTAAGCTATTTCATTCTCAAAATAAACTGTTTGGAGCACTTAAAAGAAATACTAGTGTGTTATCAATACAATTAAGTAAGGATTGTTGCTTAAACTATACATGCATTTTAAATGGTCTAGCATGTTATAAATGTCTTACTATATATATGGTCTACAATAAAGTTTTCTTAATTTACGCATTACTATTATATACAGTAAATGACCAAAAAGGTAACTAATTAATTAATCTTTATTAAATTTCCAATTTTATTTAAATTAAAAACTAAAAATGTCCGTTTCGAAAAACAATATTTCCGTAAAAACCCTAACTGAACATTGACATATACACATACGGTCATCGTCGAAGTGTTCACCATTTATACAGCAAAGTTTTATATTATACATTAAATCTAATTTCAGTTTTTTTACGAATTTTTATGGTGATTTATGTACTATTCCCGATTGTTAACATTTTGCGCTAAGAATATGAATTAACCTTCAAACCTGATGGAATAGCCATTAATAAACCTTTGATGCCCGAATTAGTTAAGGCGTGTTCACACGCTCAAACTTTTTGCTCAAATTTTGAGCTAAAAATTTGAGCTCAAAATTAGAGCAAATTTTGATCAAAATTTGACGGTAATTTTTAACGAAAAATTGCGATATTTCAAAATTTGGGAACAAAGTTTGAGCTCAAACTTTTTCATGTAATGAATCCTGTCGGTGATTGGATACAGGAATATCCTTGAAAAGTTTGAACAGTGTTCACACATTCAAACTTACAAAAAATGGAAAACAGATGCTTTCAAACTGTGATCAAAATTTGATCAAAATTTGAGTTAAAATTTTGTTCAAAATATTAGTAAAAAGTTGAAACAGATGCTTTCAAACTGTGATCAAAATTTGATCAAAATTTGAGTTAAAATTTTGTTCAAAATATTAGTAAAAAGTTTGAGCGTGTGAACACGCCTTTAGCCTATCATGCAGTACTTGGCAAACTCGAGCCAGCGACAAGCATTGAATCATGTTACTGCGATCGCCGTACGCAATCCACTAACCTATCTAGGAACTGTTCCTTGGTTTATTATGGAACTTCGCGAAACGATCGAGGCCACAACGCACGTGCAAATAAGCACTAAATGACAAACGCGGTCAACACAGAACGTTTGTGCCTTCGTGCACTGGTGCAAACGTTCAACAATTGGCACGAATGATTAATGAAAAATTTTACGACATACCTCCAAAGCGCACAGTTCTTAGGAAATCGCGTACAATCTGAATCTTATAAACGAGTTATACATAAAACGAATCAGATTTTACGAATCAGGTTTTTTATAGATTATTTATGGCGGCATGTCGTCGTCTATGGTGTATTCGGTGTGATTTTGTGTTGACATTTATGTTCGCAAAAAAATTGTTTACAAAATCTTGTTCATCATCGTCTTGGCTTCGTCTACAGTATAAACTACTTACAACTACTGAAATGTTGCTTTTACTACAATTAGATTTGCTTCGTTTTACACACACATCATCGTCAGTCCACGTCGTTGTTGTTGGATATGGTAATTTTGTTTGTTCTACCGAATCAAGTAGTTCTTATAATTACTATGAAAATCGCTAAATATATTATTTTAACTTCAACGAACCATAAATACAGTGTACTCTGCTCAATTTTAGGTCAAACGAAACTAATGACAACGTTTTAGTTGCTCTAATCTATACTTTGTAAGAGGAATGTGTGTTTTGCTAGTTATGACGGCTATCGGTAATTATTAAAGCCGGGTAGCTTCTGCACCTCAGATGGGGTTCGTGTTTGTGGCCAGTAGTATACCGGTGGGGTTTTATTTTATATAGCACGTGTTGTTTTTAGAATTAAGCACAGAAAGCCTCACCATATTCAAGGTTCGCTAAGTATCCGTGTTTATCTCATATGAGCCGACCTGCGTACCCTTATAACGGTATTCCCGGTTCCAACAATGTATGACTGCACGCTTAGCAAGAAGTATTTATTATAAAACCGTTGTTATGCCACTGGTTACTATAAGACCAACATCGATACAATATAAAATACAATTGTTTCTGCCGCTCGACTTTATAATCCGTTGTGCCGACTTAATGCGGCGTTCACGTTATAATGTCCCCGCTGTTTGGAACTTTTGACCCCCTGTAGTCGCGACCCTACCGTATAGACAGTAAGGGTGACACCCATACTGTAAATCAAATGCCGAGGGTGTACGACACACCCTTAGCTACTAAATTTTTTCTAGATAGTGTCGTACACACCCTTAGCTACCAATTTGGCGCGAATTAACTATAACGGACACCGTGTGTAGCGAATGCGGTTTATTAGTCAACTGTCCTGTGGAGTTTTTCCTAAATTCTCGATATTTGTATCTAGCCCATATGAAAATTGCTCAAATAATTCCGAACAGTGTCAATAAAACTGCCAGAAGACACGGTGTGCCTGACACTGTCGGCAATTGGTAATACGCGTAGCTAGCTACCGTTGAAAAAATTTATTAAAAACATGGGGTGTCTAAGACACCCTGTTGTCAACAGTGTGTCTGACACTGTGTGGGGTACATAGGTTCCAAACGTTGGGGACATTATAACGTGAACGCCGCATAAGAAGTATTTATTATAAAACCGTTGTTATGCTACTGGTTACTATAAAACCAACATCGATACAATATAAAATACAATTGTTTCTGCCGCTCGACTTTATAATCCGTTGTGCCGACTTAAGAAGTATTTATTATAAAACCGTTGTTATGCTACTGGTTACTATAAGACCAACATCGATACAATATAAAATACAATTGTTTCTGCCGCTCGACTTTATAATCCGTTGTGCCGACTTAAGAAGTATTTATTATAAAACCGTTGTTATGCTACTGGTTACTATAAAACCAACATCGATACAATATAAAATACAATTGTTTCTGCCGCTCGACTTTATAATCCGTTGTGCCGACTTAAGAAGTATTTATTATAAAACCGTTGTTATGCTACTGGTTACTATAAAACCAACATCGATACAATATAAAATACAATTGTTTCTGCCGCTCGACTTTATAATCCGTTGCGCCGACTTAAGAAGTATTTATTATAAAACCGTTGTTATGCTACTGGTTACTATAAAACCAACATCGATACAATATAAAATACAATTGTTTCTGCCGCTCGACTTTATAATCCGTTGTGCCGACTTAAGAAGTATTTATTATAAAACCGTTGTTATGCTACTGGTTACTATAAAACCAACATCGATACAATATAAAATACAATTGTTTCTGCCGCTCGACTTTATAATCCGTTGTGCCGACTTAAGAAGTATTTATTATAAAACCGTTGTTATGCTACTGGTTACTATAAAACCAACATCGATACAATATAAAATACAATTGTTTCTGCCGCTCGACTTTATAATCCGTTGTGCCGACTTAAGAAGTATTTATTATAAAACCGTTGTTATGCTACTGGTTACTATAAAACCAACATCGATACAATATAAAATACAATTGTTTCTGCCGCTCGACTTTATAATCCGTTGTGCCGACTTAAGAAGTATTTATTATAAAACCGTTGTTATGCTACTGGTTACTATAAAACCAACATCGATACAATATAAAATACAATTGTTCCTGCCGCTCGACTTTATAATCCGTTGTGCCGACTTACGTAGATACTACTGATTTCGGTTCGCTGACACCACAAATTATGTGGTTCGATAATTTCCGTGGGCCTTGCTATGTAGTGGGAAGCATGCCCCTGACCGGGCAATGACACACTGGTTAGCCCGCTTTGTAAATTTTATTTTTATTGGATGAAAGATGTGAGTGTAGGAGCAAGAAGACAACCCGTGCCGATTGGCCAATCCTGTTTGTCAATATACGACACTTCTCTGCAGACCGCCTCAAACCCACTTCAACTAACGCCCTCGGAGTCTGGGAAATGATGTTAGTAGGTGACTTGCCGACTTTCGCGTAGCCTGCAGATGGTCAGTAGATGGTTTTAATTCTAGTACACGACACTCACTCCGTTTCAGACTGGGTATTATCCGCATGTGCACTAGTTTTATATTCGTCTCAACTCACTGGGTCCTATATTTATAACATAAACCACGAGCCATTAACATATAAACAACTTATAATTATATATTTGGATAGTCTCAGTTAAATTTGGACTACTTCCCGTTACCATGAGTTTTCAATTAATACGAATTACGATGGTAAGTCCCAACTAACAGTCCCTTCAAAATACGCCTGCTGTGAAGGAATTCACGGGCCGCAAATCAACCACGAAACCATTTGCCTGAGCAACTGACTATTTTCGACCGTAAACTAATTAAGAGATAATAAGTGAGAACACCTTCGATACTAGATCTATAACCTTGCCAATGTCAAATCTATACATGTCAAACGCCTGTTTTAAAACTAGTATAAGACAACACCTCTATACAAAATAACTAATGAAATGAACAAAATGAAACGAACGAAATCAGCACAGATCACCTCACTGTTCGAATACAAAAAATTGTATCTCCCTAACCAGGCAACTGTCCCAATCAAATACTGGCTAACTAATAATGCCACGTATTAAAATTAGGCAATTATTTACAATTGCCGTAAACAACAGCACCTTATATATGTCATTTAAAGTTTTGCGCAACAGACTAATGTTGAGCATAATAAGCAAAAAAAATCTGCGGGTGCATCTAGCTCTTGTAATCGAGAGAGACTTGTAAATAACTCGACACTGCGTGAAAGTTAGCAATCGAAATGTGTTTTTAGACTAATTTGAACTCAACGAATCAGAAATCTTCTTTGGATCTCATTGACTTAAGATGACACGATTTTTATTCTTCAAAATGAACCAGTGTATATCTTCAATTCATAACTTCAAACAATTTCCTAAGCATACATTGGGCAGCGGTAAGCTGACGGAATTTGCCATACGATGTACGTTTGCACAATACGTTGTCATTTGCACGCTTGGTGAAATTCCATAAGGTACAGAACATTAGCTTAGTGGGTGGTGTACGAGACGCGCAGCTAAACGAGCAACTGCAATTCGTCGCTACTGTAAAATCAAGTATGGTGTCATATTTTTTCAAATTACATCGCACAGTATAAACTTCTGCAAGTATAGGAGGTACAATAAACCGCAATAAGAGTAAAATAGCCTTACTTCATGCTCGAATAGTAAAGCGGTTTGTTTAATACTGCACAAAATATACATTATAATTCATTAGTATCAATGGAAAGTAAACCAGCCCAAGGGTTCACCATGTCTTCCCAAATCTAACTAAAGTATCATAATAAACCTGTCGACAATCCATCACGGGGACACAGTAAAAGGAGGGAGCGCCTCCCCCTCCCTCTAAGAAATCCGCAAAAATAAGATTTTCACCTTATGGCGCCCGCAAATTTGCTTTAAACTTCCGCCCCATTTAGACCTGCCCCTTTACTTTGAAATAGCGTGCTATGCATATAATCCATCAATGCCCTACAATATTAAACAAGCACAGAGATGCTACAATACAACGGCTACAAATCAAGAAATCAGGGAATAAGCATAGATTTTTCGTGGCAATTTATATCTCCCACGAACCTAAAGCGATGTAATGCTTCAAACTCAAATTTTCGACCTGGCGTTTTGTTACCGCGTAATCACGAATGATTTAATAATAGCAAGCAGCATGCATTAGAGAAGAGTATGACACTTTCCTGCACGCACATCTAAACCAGGGTTTGATGACGAGGGCGTTTTGGGGCTGACCCCCACCCCTTCCCCGTTTTTTGAGAGGGGGTCTTCGTGCACAGACTCCCAGTTTTTTGGGGGGTAGCTCGGACTCCACCCCCAGTTTTACGGGGGGTATCTCGGACCCCCGCAGTTTCTGAGAGGTGGAGTGAGTTTATAAACAGCTACTGGTTCAACCGACCCTCCAAAAACTGAGGGTCCAAGGTCTTCCCCACCAGAAACTGGGGGTATGTGCATAACGACCCCTCCCCAAAAAACGGGAGAGGAGAGATGGATCAGGCCGAAAACGATCGCGTCATCAAACACGGGTTTACATGTGAGCGCAGGAAAGTGCAATATTCATCTCTAATGCAATCTTGGTAAATAGTAATGTACTGTAATTTATTACGGTATGATAGATATTATTACAGGTTTTCATACTTTGAAGTATATATAATAATTCTAAAATAACGATGAATTATTGATGAACGATTGAAATGATTATTGATGATTATTATTTATTAACGATGAATGAAATTATTTGTGTCATGAATTTTTAACTCCATTAAAAATTTCTCAGTTTACCTCGTGAAACTATTTCTATGCTTTTTCCGGTTACTTCGTTCATGCATGACACAAATGAAATTATTGTTCCAGTGTGATTATTTACGAGCTTGGAGTTTGAATTTTTCAACGCCATTAAAAATTTTTCAGTTTAACTCGTGCAACTATTTCTATGCTTTTTCCGATTACTTCGCTCCTGCATGACACAAATGAAATTATTGTTCCAGTGATTATTAACGAGGTTGGAGTTTGAATTTTTCAACGCCATTAAATATTTCTCAGTTTAACTCGTGCAACTATTTCTATGCTTTTTCCGGTTACTTCGCTCCTGCATGACACAAATGAAATTATTGTCCCAGTGATTATTTACGAGGTTGGAGTTTGAATTTTTCAACGCCATTAAAAATTTCTCAGTTTAACTCGTGCAACTATTTCTATGCTTTTTCCGGTTACTTCGCTCCTGCATGACACAAATGAAATTATTGTCCCAGTGATTATTTACGAGCTTGGAGTTTGAATTTTTCAACGCCATTAAAAATTTCTCAGTTTAACTCGTGCAACTATTTCTATGCTTTTTCCGGTTACTTCGCTCCTGCATGACACAAATGAAATTATTGTCCCAGTGATTATTTACGAGGTTGGAGTTTGAATTTTTCAACGCCATTAAAAATTTCTCAGTTTAACTCGTGCAACTATTTCTATGCTTTTTCCGGTTACTTCGCTCCTGCATGACACAAATGAAATTATTGTCCCAGTGATTATTTACGAGGTTGGAGTTTGAATTTTTCAACGCCATTAAAAATTTCTCAGTTTAACTCGTGAAACTATTTCTATGCTTTTTCCGGTTACTTTGTTCATGCATGACACCAATTGAATTTTTTGTTCCAGTGATTATTTACGAGGTTGGAGTTTGAATTTTTCAACGCCATTAAAAAATTTTCAGTTTAATTCGTGCAACTATTTCTATGCTTTTTCTGGTTATTTCGCTCCTGCATGACACAAATGAAATTATTGTTCCAGTGATTATTTACGAGGTTGGAGTTTGAATTTTTCAACGCCATTAAAAATTTTTCAATTTCAGTCGTGCGACTATTTCTATGCTTTTTCCGGTTACTTCGCTCCTGCATGACACAAATGAAATTATTGTTCCAGTGATTATTTACCAGGTTGGAGTTTGAATTTTTCAACGCCATTAAAAATTTTTCAATTTCAGTCGTGCGACTATTTCTATGCTTTTTCCGGTTACTTCGCTCCTGCATGACACAAATGAAATTATTGTTCCAGTAATTATTTACGAGGTTGGAGTTTGAATTTTTCAATCCCATTAAAACTTTCTCAGTTTAACTCGTGAAACTATTTTTATGCTTTTTCCGGTTACTTCGCCCCTGCATGACACAAAAGAAATTATTGTTCCAGTGATTATTTACGAGGTCTGGGTCTGAATTTTTCAATGCCATAACCGTATCAATTACACTTGCTCCAGATATATATGTACATACGACGCCAATTGTGCTTGTACAGCATAAAACTGCAAACTACAAAAATTATGTACCATTGCGGAAGAGCTGACATATTCATATGCGGTTCAATATGAGATATGCGTACATCACACGGTTCATGCCAGACCAATGCCGAATAGATTAAAAACTGCTGCTTCTAAGCTTTTCTCTTTTGAAATGACACATCCACGCTCACGATCTCAGGGTATTAAAACACCGATTATAAAAATGAATTTTTCACCACGAAAATATCTTGTTCAGAGTCAAACAATCTTTTATTATTGTTGGTTGGCCTTTCCGTACCAACATACCTGCCATAAAAATAATTATAAATTGTACCAAGTAAGTTTAAAACAAATATACAGTAAAACAAAGTTAATTCTACGAGATAATTCAAAGGAAGATGCTGTCAGATAATCTGGTTTATCCGTTTCCATCTTATCGCAAATATTTATTGTATACTATCAGGCGAGTGGGAACAACCACACTACCTTCGCTCCGGACGGCCTAGATATCTTCCGGACGTGCTACTTCTCCGGACGGATTGCTTTTTCCCAGACGGGCAGGGGACTTGGACCACAAAGGGCCATATCTATGATAGAAAATGTTTAATCAACGGGAAATTGTCGTATATATACTATATTTACTCTGTTGAGAGTTGCTTCGGATATCCGTGGTTGTATATATTGTTTTACTGGGGTAACTCATTGCCTACACAGTTCCATCGTGTGTCCAGAACATATTCGTACATACTCTACAGCTGGGGGACTTGTGGCACGATAGCCGATACAGTTATATTGGTGGTATTAAACGCTGTTGCTGTGGCCCAGATCGCTCCTATTAAACATTGTGCTTGTTGTACTGATAAGTAATGATGATGGCAAATAAATAAAAATTATCATTTTGCCCTGTCAAAATAGTACATCGTTGCATTACAATTAAGCATACCTACAAACGTCAAACGGAAATGTCATCAGGACCGCGATGTTTAGATAAGTTGTTCTCTTTTAAGTAATAGCGGTATATCATTCCAGTCAAAAACATAATTGATTAATAAAGTTTTACGATAGTGCTAAAATATAAATAGTTAGTATTGGAAAAGCGGCATCTTTTAGATTATACAATAACACTGGTATGCAAAGCGAAGCAAAATTTAACTAATTAAAAGTCAGGTGATGTCGTTAACAGCCGACAAACCGTGACATCCGCTTTGTAATTAAACCGCGACGTGAGATACTTCCAGATCTATGTCATGTGGTTTTAAATGACGTAGTATATTTGTCAAAGTGAGCTTCTCCTACTGAGTTTATATCCTGCGATATATTTTAAAATAGTTTTTATCTGTTTCCCTCTCTGTCATAAATCTATATCTGCTTCATAAACTTGCAAAAACAATTTAAAAAAATTGTAGTTTATTCTGTACTGAGCTTCCAGTCACGTAGAATTATTTCAATCGATAAGGCTCGGCGTATGCTGATTAAGTTCAAAGAAATGAAAACGACATAACATTAGCTCCATTTTTCCAACTACCAGAAGCGTGATGAGGGTATGCGGCGCCCGTGGGCAAGCTGAAAATTTTTCGACCCCTAATCTATGATTTTTCACCTCTACAAAATAATTATTTTTGAAGTATCAAGAATTTTGCCTCCTATTAAATTGTGAATTTTAAATTTTTGTGTACTGTCATTCCAAATTTTTGGAAGCATTTTAACCGTTGTGGAGGTTGTAAAGTATATAAAAAATAGTATGAATGAAGCATAGTAAATTAGTTTATATAAGGCGTGAAAATAATTTTACGTTTCAAAATTCTGAATTTTGTTTTCTTGTTTGCGAAACAGTTCAAAGGGGCACCCTTTAATTATTTACGCTACAACAAGTGACATATATAACACACTGTTGAGGTTACAATTAATTCAGCTTCAACCGGCTTCAGGAACTATGCTATATACTATTTGATAGGTAGTAGCGACAGATTTTTAATCTTCAATATCACAAATGTCGCAGGTGAAGTTCCGTCGGCTCAGGTTATGCGGATGCATGAACTAGTGGGGAGGGTGGTCTGCGGGCCCAAATTTTGTTAACTTTTAACCAAATTCTGCTAAAATTTTCAGCCCGCCATTCAAAAGCGAGGCTCAGAGGACCTACATTTCACTGGAAGAGGGGGTGGCAAGGGGATAACGATTCTTAGAGTGTAACCCCCTAATCCTATATCGACACTTATGTTCTATATGTAAGTCAATATTGCGTCATTAGATATAATCAACTGCAACAATTCTAGTCAACCATCAGCAAACATTCATCCGGTGATGCATAAACTTCTGTAGTCCTGTGATGACAAAATTAAGTATTCAAGCGTTGACTACTTGAGAGGGCGATGTGGAGTACCAGTGGGATGAGAGTAGGGGCACCCTCAAGAGGGTATGGGGGTGGTGTCTGTAGCCTAAAGAGGAGTAAGCCCCTGAACACCTGTTTCGGCATGTATGATTTAGCCGAAAATATGATAGGCGGGGTCGTATCAGGGGAAGGTTGTAGAGTGCCTCGGGGGGATACAAAAAAGTGTTGACTGCTTCGACGGCCATGCGGAGTACCAGAGGGATGTGAGTAGGGGGAACCCTCAAGACGGTAGGGGGTGGTGTCTGAAGCCTCAAGGGAGTACGACTCTGAACACATTGCTTCAGCATATATGATTTAGCCGAATATATCATAGGTGTGCAAGGTTTATAGACTTAGTAGGAGGTAGATTGTTCCGGTAGTGGCGGGAAGGATTGGCTCGTAAAAAGGAGGAGTAGGACAGTAGGCAACCAAAAGGTTTGCCATTCTCCCCATTTTTTTCTTAATTTTTGTCTATTTTCCCAATTTTCTCCAAAAATTTTGATATTTTCGCTCATAATAGCTAAGAGTTTCTGCGCGTCTTCGTCGCACAGTTTACAAGAGCGTAGGAGTGGCGGCTAAATCTGAATTATAGAGGGCCCCAACCATTCGGTGAGTAGTCCCGATGGCCACCTATGGTATTATAAACAATTACCAATATGTATATAAGTATTTACTGTTGTGTGTTTTCCCGGAAAAATAAAATATTCCTTTAGCAGAATATTGCTTTAACGGCGGACGTTGGTCATACAATCAACGGGAATCACAGTAACATTTACTATGTAATGCCTTTTAGCCAATTTAATTATAATTTATTTGAATGTGTGCAAACTGTATAATATTCATTGGTCGGCTTGTATACCGGACATCGAGTTTATACGCAGTCCCAAAAACGCATATTTCGGTTCCTCTTCCGATTTCACATCACCTGGGTGAATAAAAGAGATTCCTCGATTGGCCTACTTATCTAGTACAATCACCAAAACATACTTACTGGCTTGACTTACTAATCATGCAGACACCGTAGACTATTAAGCTGTGACATATAAGTATCGACACTCTAGGATATGCAATATGTTTTTTTCACAGTAAACATTTTTATGTTTTAGTTTTTTATATAATTTAACACCCTTATATCGTTAAAAAGCTTTGGAGCAATTAATATGATATTGCTTCGAAATAACTCGATATTGGGTCGTGTTACGGCAATATTACTTCTTTACACAGCTCTAATATCAGTACAGCCAGAACAAGCTTGGTCCCATCCAACCGGAACACGGAGTATATTCGATTTTAAAGACTTACTTCATATTGAAAGCCTTCATAGCGGTATCTGTTCAAAGCTGCTCGGCAATGAAAATTTTCAACTACTGTCTCCTCGTCAGCAGCAGAATTTTTCCTCTCTGTCCTCTGAACCGACGCTCAAATTTGGACTCTGCGATGTTTGCCACGGAATTGTGTCCGTCTTTAGTAAAATTTTCTCGAGTTCGTTGTCTAAAGAACTTATCGTCAAGCTTGCCACATGGGTTTGCGACGAGTGTCATATTGAAGACAACTTTGTGTGCAAATATGTAACGACTGAATTCAGAGTAAGATATAGTACCTTTTGTCGATGCAGTATCATGGTGAGGTTGCTGCACAGTTATCATCTTTACCATTCTGTGAGCTGTACATCGTAGCAAAAAACCAAAGTTTTCTTTTTGTGATTACAGAACTTTCTTAACCAGTGGTTTCATAGCAGTTTTATTGCATAACCAGTTTAAATATGCGAAAAAAACTTAAAGCTTCCAAGTTTGTTGTCAAATTGCGCTTCGCCGTATTAGCATAGAAATATGATGCGAGACTATAGATAAACTCAATGTTATATCGCATATATATCATCTGGTTTCATTAAACCAAGGCCCAACCGGCTCTACTTTAAAAACTTTAACTGCTATTGGTATTTCTAAACAGAATTTGAATGTTTTTGAGATTCTAACAGCTTTATGGGAACAGCACGCGGGGGCCCTCAATTTTCACGTAGCGCCCTCGCCCTACTTTTGAATGTTGCAGTGCTCATATGAACAGCGGTTCCTATTATTCGCTGAATTATACGGATTTAAAAATGGCAATACCTTAGTTCAAACTGTGAGGTCAAAATTCTTCGAGAAATCAGTTGTACTATTAAAAGTTTCTCTTCATACATTAAAAGCATGGTTTACTAGTGTCTGTTATAATCCCATTTCCCTTGGAACACGTTGATTCAAATTTGTATTCACATTACAATCAGTCCGTCATTGCATATCAACGTCTAAAGGCATGTTCACACGTTCAACCTATTTGCTAAAATTTTGTGCTCAAAATTAAAATAAAAAAATTTATCAAAACTTTATCAAAATTTGGTGGTAAATTTAGTTCGAACAGTGTTCACACGTTCAAACTTGTTAAAAAATGCAAAAAGATGCTTTCAAATTTTGATCAAAACGTGGTGAACACGCTCTAAGGTTTTGAAGCTTTTAGTGTATTTCGACTTGCTTCTTAATATATATTCGTAAGAATTATTTGCTAAAAACAATTCACAGCCTCGAATAAAGTAGTGGAATTTATCGTGAGTCTCTCATTTCAAATGGTTCACCCATTTAGAAGACCCATTATTGTTTACTCGCTATAAGAACACAAATAACACGGGTAATACTACTCAGTGTGGCTCCGCATTCAGCTTAGGATTAAGCCACATTGGCTTTCATCTGTCGGAGACAGCAAACATTGGTGCAATGTAACAATGATCAGGCAGGAAATTAATTCAGACATATTTGATGTTAACCTGTCATAGCATTTTTAATGAACGCAACACGACGACAGTAGAATTGGTAATATTCGATCTGTGCTATATTTGTAATAAATTGCTGCGCACTAAATATATATGTATCAGTGTGTGCTTCAGTATGGTTTATCTTTTGGTTGTCGTACACAATTTCGAAGGTAAGATTGGTTTAGGATATCAGATGTGAAATTCGTACCCGCGAAGCTACGTAGCAAAGTATTTTCTTGAACGGAAGGCATAACGGGACGTATTTAATATATACCTTTATAACCGATAAATGTAGGTCGAATCACTCGCAGACACACGAAAGGTTAATATGCGTAAAGCACTGGCCACTAAAATTACTATATAAAGGCTTTTTATATTCGATGTATTTAAAACCGTGTCGTTAAGTGCTCGACCGAAACGGTGCATCATAATGCTTCTACATACGCCGAAGTAAGTTATATACAATGTTTTCAGGATGAAGTGCTGTACGTTATCCAGCAGTTGATTGTAAATCCTGATCAGGTTTGTCCGATCCTGTACGAAGAATGTGGAAGTCCCGAATATGGCAATCCATATTATAATTGGACTGACAAGGTTACGCTGCCGAACACACCAAAGCCTCCAGTCGACGTTCTACAACCACCTCCGGTACAAATATCAAATATTAAATTGTGTTTATTTCAATTACCAACTAAATTATAGTTAATTCGGTTCAGTTTAAAACTTCAAACGACGGCAAGGCTATAATAGAAGATGACAACTTCTAGCTTCAGGCTCAAAATGGATTGGGTCATAGTATCACGTTTCGAGATACAGATTGTGTGATTCGTGGAGGAGCGTCACCCTTGGGGCATTGTGGGGGCTAGCTCCTGCATCCATTACCAGGTTTGGTTTGTGGCCTCTTTCGCTCCAGTTTGCCACTCCACAAAGTTTGTTGACAACGTGGTGTTATCAGATATACCTGTCAAGTTGAGCTCCCACAATATTTCGATACTCCCTAGACAAAACTTTATGACGACATACCTGGAATCACGTTAATTTTTTTTTGCTTTCTGATCGTTGATTCACGAAGTCGAAGATCGCCTTTTTGTTGTTGCTTTTCTAGATTTGTTACGAATTATGTATTTTTTTATGTACAATAGTATAATTCTATTTATTAACTATTTATGGACATTTAACTATTAAGATCAACCATTTTACTTCTATTTTACTTCTCTTTCAATTTCTTGGTCGCAGTTGCATCATCGGATCACAGTTAAGGATTGTAGTGTTTATTTTAACAATGATGTTTTTATATGAACATATAATAGTACCTTTAGGCCTGACAAAGTTTGACAAAACACGTTATGCGGCACCAAGACCAAAACCTGTACAATTTCAGGGAGCTTTCGTTGCCAAACTGGTTGATATGTTTTGGTCGTTACAAGATATTTTAAACATATAATAGGACCTTTAGGCCTGACAGAGTTTGACAAAAGACGTTATGGGGCACCAAGACCAAAACCTGTACAATTTCAGGGAACTTTCGTTGCCAAAATGGTTGATATGTTTTGGTGGTTACAAGATATTTTAAACATATAATAGTACCTTTAGGCCTGACAGAGTTTGACAAAAGACGTTATGGGGCACCAAGACCAAAACCTGTACAATTTCAGGGAACTTTCGTTGCCAAACTGGTTGATATGTTTTGGTCGTCACAAGATATTTTAAACATATAATAGGACCTTTAGGCCTGACAGAGTTTGACAAAAGACGTTATGGGGCACCAAGACCAAAACCTGTACAATTTCAGGGAGCTTTCGTTGCCAAACTGGTTGATATGTTTTGGTCGTTACAAGATATTTTAAACATATAATAGTACCTTTAGGCCTGACAGAGTTTGACAAAAGACGTTATGGGGCACCAAGACCAAAACCTGTACAATTTCAGGGAACTTTCGTTGCCAAACTGGTTGATATGTTTTGGTCGTTACAAGATATTTTAAACATATAATAGTACCTTTAGGCCTGACAGAGTTTGACAAAAAAGTTATGGGGCACCAAGACCAAAACCTGTACAATTTCAGGGAACTTTCGTTGCCAAACCGGTTGATATGTTTTGGTCGTTACAAGATATTTTATTATGAAAATACTTTGATTATTAGAGTTTAATTAAATACATAAAATTATATTTAGATGAAACAATATGCTTCGCAGGCACCGTTGAGTTTCTGCAAATTTGGATTCATATGTTCAACATGAAGCTTGTTATATTGTTATCTATGCTTCTATAATAGTTCTGCACGTTAATATTTGAGAATGTACATAGTCTCGACTTTGGCATATGATTTCGTTGTTTATCAATTATTCACATCAATGGAGTAAAATCCATAGCAGGGTCTTCAGTCACGTTTTCTTAGGGCCATGTTATTCTCATTATGATTATATATTAGGATCATAACTTATGTGCTTCGAACAAGAACGACTACAAATGTGAAAATTCCAAGTGACAGCGGGATTTGAACACATACCTTCTGGATTGGTAGGACAGTACGGCGCGCTAGACCACCCGGTCAGTGTTCTGTAAAACGTGTCCTGCATTACACTGCGGGTCATTTGAACTGTGGTTCAAGTTTTTCAAATAGGATTGAAACGCTGTGGATATTCTAGTCGTTGGTTATTCTACTACTAGTTGGAGCAATTTAGAGCGGGCAGAAAGTAATTAGCATTAATGAAACGAACCAATATGATAATAGCACAGACAGAAAGCTAGCTACCTGAATTTCGCGGCTAAAGCCCGAAAAACTATTACAAAATTACTGCACTTTCGTAAAGATGACCTGGATCACCCTTTATATACTAGCCCATCCGTCTTTCTAGTTTGTTCCCACTGAAATAAATCATAAAGAATTCTGCAGCACTTGTTCAGTTTACTCAATAGACACGAAGCAGCAAAGGAACAATTAATGGTTGCTATTACCTAAGGTAAATCATACGGTTATTATTGTATATTAAGCGGCATTTAAATGTTCAGGTTTATGATATTTCTGCGCTCGTCAAGAATATTTATCAGATTGTAGTAGTTACAACTTGTATATTGTACTACAATACTTGACAGAGCTATACATTTATTCGATGCTTTTATATTAATTTTATGTGATTATTGTTTATTGTAGCCAAATTCAAAAACCATACGTATACTTCACATCAGCGATCTTCACTATGATCTACAATATGTGCCCGGAACAGAGGCTGACTGTTCCGATCCGCTGTGTTGCCGCACCGATAGTACCATGAAAAAAAGTAAAAAATAATAATTTTACATTCTTTAATAATTAACCACATTTATTACTTACAAACTAGTTTTTTTAATTCTGTGCGACACGGCACAAATGTAACATATAGATGTATTATATACATGTATTACCAATAATACGAGTCTTACATGCTACATTAAATACATAAATATATTTGGTAGTATGGACGTTGTTGGCCTTTTTTACTCGGTTTTACACGAAACCAGCCTGACTCCGGTTCCAAATGACGGTCGGATGTACAATGGACTGTAAATACATAAATATATTTGGCAGTATGGACGTTGTTGGTGTTTTTACTCTGTTCTCGACCCGAAACCAGCCTGACTCCGGTTCCAAATGACGGTCGGATGCACAAGGGAATGTAAGTACATAAATATATTTGGAAGTATGGACGTTGATGGTCTTTGTTACTCGGTTCTCGAGACGAAACCAGCCTGACTCCGGTTCCAAATGACGGTCGGATGCACAAGGGAATGCAAATACATAAATATATTTGGTAGTATGGACGTTGTTGGTCTTTTTTACTCGGTTCTCGAGAGAAACCAACCTGACTCCGGTTCCATATGACAGTCGGATGCACAAGGGAGCTTCCATGGATTCGGTAGAAACACTGTCATCGGATCCATTATCAAAACCGAGTGCCTTACATATAATATAGATGTGTACTTCAAATTCAATCACAATCTAAATTTTGATTTAATTTCATTAGTTCCCGATCGGTGTCTTGTGTTGTATGTGGTAGTAATTAATAGATGTAATTTATGGCAGCGTATTGGCAAATAGAGGCGCAAATACGGGAGAGCGGGCTTTTTACAGACCATACCTAAAAACTTGACATCAATTCTCCGTGCATATGAAAATAGCAATTGCCCCCACACAAAATTCCTTTAGTCCCAATGTTAAGGACGAATAGGCGCGGATGTTGGCACATAAATTTAAATTCAGGAAGCTGAAATCACTGTGGGTACTTCAATTTTTGCCCATCTTAATGCTCGATCAAAACAGAAAGCCGGAAAAGATTATTTATTTAATTATGGTGATTTGTACTCCGAAATATTAATGATTGAATCCAATCATGTTCATACAAATGTTTAAAATTTTCAAAAGTTTATTTCTCGAACACAATAAATTATAAATGTAATTTCAAATTTCGTTTTGTGTAGTTAAATCACGTCGAAAGTATGTAGAGTTTTAAATAAGGAAATAGATTAATATAGCACTGGCTTCGCATTTACATCTTAATAACCATTAGTGTATAAATTTACACACTTTTAACAGGGTGCCTTCTTAAACGATGAGCTATTAACAGTATCACTGGCTTCGCATTTACATCTTAATAACCATTAGTGTATAAATTTACACACTTTTAACAGGGTGCCTTCTTAAACGATTAGCTATTAACAGTATTAACTGAGTTTCTCGGGCGGCGTATGTATTGGACGTGCAATTTTTTGCCGATCTGGGAGGTTGCCTAAGGAACCTAGAAGCAGTTCCTAGAATTAGCTTAGTGCCAAATGTGCCGGGTTCGCAACCAAACGATGTGGGTTCAATTCACCACTGCGGCAAATGTTTGCTCAACATTGCACGAAATATCAAATAAGTCTCGTATCAAATAGTCAAAACGTTTATCCGACGTAGCTTTGCAATTGTTTTTTCCGCGAAAAAGGTGCAATCTTTAAAACCTTAGCGATTCGATTATTGCATTCAGAAAGTTCATTGTGGAAATTCGCAGGCACATTAAACTACGGAATTCTAAACTTTCCACTGTTAAATCTCCAAAACAGTCAATTAAATAGACTGCAGTTTTATAAATTAAAAATATTTAGTGACTTAAAAAGTGCAAATTTACAATTTATAACTGTAATGAACTGAAAATATTTAACAGCGGCATAAATCCACTGCATATGGAACATGCATTTTTCGTCACGTATAAACAAAGTATATAAATTATATATTTATCATGGTTGGTATGGAAGGGAGTTGCTGGTAATTTAAATACTGAACCTGAGTGCAAATGAACAAGTATATATTTTTCTTTGGTATATAAGTATTTCCAAATTTCTAGTTACCCTTTTATTTTCAAAAGATATTAATTTGACATCTTGCTATTGCAGTACTGAACATGGCTTTTGTCATCGCTCCTAAAATGAATACTATTTCCAAATTTCTAGTTACCCTTTTATTTTCAAAAGATATTAATTTAACATCTTGCTATTGCAGTACTGAACATGGCTTTTGTCATCGCTCCTAAAATGAATACTATTTCCAAATTTCTAGTTACCCTTTTATTTTCAAAAGATATTAATTTGACATCTTGCTATTGCAGTACTGAACATGGCTTTATCATCGCTCCTAAAATGAATACTATTTCCAAATTTCTAGTTACCCTTTTATTTTCAAAAGATATTAATTTGACATCTTGCTATTGCAGTACTGAACATGGCTTTTGTCATCGCTCCTAAAATGAATGTAATTTATATTGAAATTTAAGTTTATTTTATATTTGAAGCAATATTTAAAATTATTCTGCAGAAAACATAACACATCGTGCCGGTTATTGGGGCTCAATCGCCAATTGTGATCTAGCATATTGGAACAATATTTAAAATTATTCTTTAGAAAATACATATAACCTGTTTTTTATTGGAATCCATCGGCAATTGTGATGTAGCATATTGGAACAATATTTAAAATTATTCCTTAGAAAATATTACGTAACCTGCTGGTTATTGGGCTTAATCGCCAATTTTGATGTACCATATGGGAACAATACTTAAAATTATGCTTTATAAAATATATATAACCTGCCGGTTATTAGAATCAATCGCCAGTTGTGATGTAGCATATTGGAACAATATTTAAAATTATTCTTTAGAAAATACATATAACCTGTTTTTTATTGGAATCAATCGCCAGTTGTGATGTAGCATATTCAAACAATATTTAAAATTATTCCTTAGAAAATATTACGTAACCTGCTGGTTATTGGGCTTAATCGCCAATTGTGATGTAACATATGGGAACAATACTAAAAATTATTCTTTAGAAAATATATATAACCTGCCGGTTATTGGAATCAATCGCCAGTTGTGATGTAGCATATTCAAACAATATTTAAAATTATTCCTTAGAAAATATTACGTAACCTGCTGGTTATTGGGCTTAATCGCCAATTGTGATGTACCATATGGGAACAATACTTAAAATTATTCTTTAGAAAATATATATAACCTGCCGGTTATTGGAATCAATCGCCAGTTGTGATGTAGCATATTGGAACAATATTTAAAATTATTCCTTAGAAAATATTACGTAACCTGCTGGTTATTGGACTTAATCGCCAATTGTGATGTACCATATGGGAACAATACTTAAAATTATTCTTTAGAAAATATATATAAATGCCTGTTATTGGGAGCAATTGCCAATTGTGATGTAGCATATTGGAACAATATTTATGATCATTCTTTAGATAATATTACGTAACCTGCCGATTATTGGGGCTCAATCATCAATTGTGATATAGCATATTTGAACAATAATTAAAATTATTCTTTAGAAAATATTACGTAACCTGCCCGTTATTGAGCTTAATCGACAATTGTGAAGTACCATATTTGGACAATATTTAAAATTTTTCGTTAGAAAATATTACGCAACCTGCCGGTTATTGGGGCTCAATCGCCAATTGCGACGTACCATATTGGACAGTGGACGCTATCTTCGACTACATTTCCAAGAATGAACAAGTTAGTAAATATGCATTTGGAATGAATTCTGTATTACTATACATTGGCTGGATTATGATTATTTATTCATCAATATACATCTATTATCTACAGACATACTGCATCAATTGCGAAAAAATATTCACTGTTAAAGGTATGTAAATATATTCGATAAATTTTCAGCTCACATTCTGAGTACACTGATCAAAATTTGATCGAATCTTGGTTGTAACTTATAGTGGCAAAAATATGGCAATTCAGTATATTTAAAAATTTGTATGATAATTGTTTCAATATTTTATCAAATTTTATTTCCAAAAACTATTCCATATTTGATCTTCAAAAATTCCAATAATGTTTATACGTTCAAATCTACCGAAAACGCAAAAACACTAAAGGAAATATATATAATATATCCAAATTTTGATCAAATATTGAGCTGACAAATTCAATATGTAAATTCTCGTATCACATCGAATAAAACCAGGTTATCCTACACCATATTTTGTCTCAGGGTCTTGAGTTGGAGGCTATGACATAATGTGATGTAATCAGCACGCACATCAACGTAATAATGTACGACTGAGGATCATCAAAATTTATCAGGAATAACGCTGAAAGCATACATGCTCATTAGGGTGGTAGGGTTACCCCTCCCCCGTGCCTCCTACCAGATCGGCTAATGCCCTCATCCCATCGCGGCATCCCAGGCGCCGAATACTTAGGTGCCGAAAACGCCGCACCACCCACCACCCGGGAAGGCATCTCAAACCCCTAAGAGGCCGAAAGCCTCCACTTGGACTTGGAACCTCAAGCATGTGCGTTTTAAGATATGACTTAAAATAGCACACCGGGTTTTATTGTTACTGCCGTTGCAACTTAACAAGCTGTACTTCACATGCTTATTGCATTTCACAATTCAACAGCGTCTTTAAGCTGTGATTCATACATCCGTTCGATGGACCCCGTACACCATGCTAAGTTGTGTGCGGCAAACGTCCCAGAAACGTGTCAAGTTCAACAACAATACGGCCGTAACATATCTGCGCATCACTTAAATGTCATTTAACATTCGATAACCATTGTTCACAAGACTCAGAAGGCAAATTTGCCGTGCTCAAACATACATTATTCCAATGCTACATTCCGGAATAATTTGTCTTGTTTATTCCATTTGGCAACGTGCAACGAGAAACCGATACACTTTGCGCCACCACAGAATTCGCTCCACCTGCCGTAGACTATGAGTTCTAAACTTGGTAGGGTTGAAATCAATAGCCGAAACAGCTGTCTGATTTAATTTATTAGAGAAATTATAAAAAATAGCTTTTTCAGTAGGAATCAAGATTGTCGATTTAGCAAAAACCCGGCAAAGACTGCAATACAAAATCAGTAAACATTGAAGACTTGTAACGTCGATACAAAACTACAGGACAATAGAAATCCCCGGTGGTAGCAATTACATTATAATCACCCGAATGTAGTATATCAGTTTAACTTTTACTAACAAAAACGTTCAAATGATTCGTCTCAACAGTAATGTGACTGAATCGCAAATGATCAGAGCTCATTTAGGTCAACATTACAGTCCCCGCAGATGTCGCGGTATTAAGAATCTAGTCATAAATATAATGGCTCTGACAATTCGTTATATATATAAGCCGCTTTACAATTTGAAACCTGGATTTCATGTTTATAATTTTCACGGGAAATTTACACAAATGTTAACCAAAACTGTACACTGTCATACGGAAACTTAATATATAATGCGTCGTTTGCGTTATATAGAATCTCTGTGTGGGTCACCAACAGTCTACACCATACTATCCTATTATATAAAACATATCTACACTATACAATAAAACGAACGGTGCCTGAGACACCATCTACATAACTGTAGTGACTAAATATACCTACAGTTTTGTGCTGATGGTGTCAAGATATATATATCAAGACAACATATACAACAAACACATTACATAAGATGATCAAATAACAGTGTGGTGTAGCTGAAGCCATACAACGTTTGGAAAAATACAATGGTTTAATCTGCACCATACCATTACCAACATAACACCACTTGCATATACTATCTTAAAATACCATTGCAACCATTATGGTGTCCAAGACACCATATAACGGATGGGGGAGAGACACAGGGTGGACAAACCTTTCGCACTGGGGTCCTTTAAAAGCGTAAACACCGCATAAACATGTGCAAACATAGCACAGCTGGCATTTTAAACGTCATACATATGAACTCACTGTAATTCAATAGCCAATTAAATTTACTATTACGGCTGAAGGCTGCTAAGAGTTCAATATTCACGCTGTATGTGAGACTCGAAAGCATAATTACATAGCTGAAGTTGAGCTGTACAAGTAATATCAATCGATACACACTTCTAACCATCTATAAATTTTCACTTACACCATTTTTAAGGAAGAAACGACAGATTTCATCTCAATTGTAGTCAACAAATCCGAGACGTATGCTGTATGCCATTTTTGCCTGCCATGCAGACTCCAGCGGTCGAATCTGAAAAGGCGTTTATGACTATAACAGATACGAGCTTTAATGCACACTCTGACAGAAGGTGAAATCAATGTCACAGCCTCACGGCTGTGACAAAAATAGGAAGTTGATGAATATATCATAAATTGTTTCCTGTTCCAGACTTTGTGTTTTCGCTGACAAACCAATAAGCAAGACGTTGTGGTTTACGTTACATTAATTCATATTTCACTACTATATAATTTTTATTGTTTTAGTTCGACATGGTTTACTGGACTGGTGACTTACCGTCACACGATATTTGGAAACAGTCACGACAGCAACAACTTAGTCAATATCGAAATATGACAGCGTTATTCAAAAAATATTTCGGCAATCGCCTTGTGTTGTCGACAGTTGGAAATCATGAAAGTGCTCCTGTTGATAGGTAAAGTTAATCAATATCGGAATATGAGAGCGTTATTCAAAAACATTTCGATAGTAGCCTTGTGTTGTCAACAGTTAGAAATCATGGAAGTGCATCTGTTGATAAGTTGCTAAGTAGCAGCTGTACTCCAAGTCCCACTGTAGTTAGCGGCACTGTAATAGTTTGTTTATCGGAATATGATAGCGTTAATCAAAAACACATTTCGGTAAGCGACACTGTAAATAGAATATCCAATTATGATAGAGTTATTCAAAACCACATTTCGGCAAACGACACTGTAATAGACTGTCGATATCAAATTATAGCAGCGTTATTCAAAAACATTTCAGCAATCGCCTCGTGTTGTCGACAGTTGGAAATCATGAAAGTGCTCCAGTTGATAGGCAGCAGCGATACTTTAAGTCACACTGTAGTTAGTAGCATTGTAATAGTTTGTCTATCGTAATATGACAGCGTTATTCAAAACCACATTTCGGCAAGCAACGCTGTAATAGATTGTCTTTATCAAATTATAGCAGCGTTATTCAAAAACATTTCGGCAATCGCCTTGTGTTGTAGACAGTTGGCAATCATGAAAGTGTTCCTGTTCATAGGTAGCTAAGCCGCAGCTGTACTCAAAGTCACGCTGTACATAGCCGCACTGTAATAGTTAGCCTATATCAAAATATGACAGCGTTGTTTCGGCTTCTGCAATCGCCTTGCGTTGCCGACAGTTGGAAATCATAAAATTGCTCCTGTCGATAGGTAGTTAATCTGCAGCGGTACTCCAAGTTGCAATATACAAAGGGGCATCGCAGCACTTAGTCAATGTCAAAATATGACAGCGTTATTAAAAACATTTCCGCAATTTCCTTGTGTTTTCGACAGTTCGAAATCACGGAAACGCTCCTGTTGATACACAACAAAGCATCAGTAACACTACAAGTCACACTATACAAAAAGGCACTGTAATAGGTAGTCAATGTCAAAATATGTCAGCGTTATTCAAAACAAAAACAATTCGACCGTAGCCTTGTGTTCGACGGTTGGATATCATGACAATGATGCTGTTGACAGGTAGCTAAGCAGCAGCGGTACTCCAGTTCCTACTATATAAAGCGGCACTGTGGTAGTTAGCCAATATCAAAATATGACAGCGTTATTAAAGAATATTTGGGCAATAGCCTTGTGTTTGTTGATAATTGTAAATCACCTAAGTGCTCCCGTTGTCCCGTTGATAGGTAAAATAACGGTGCTCCCAGGCACACTATGCTGAGCATCCATGTATAGCGACCATGAACAAGCCGCGTAATAATGGTGCTGTGTCAGGAAATGATTGTCAGTTATAGCGAAATAGTCATGTTTTTGTGCTCAGTATTATCCAATTTTGTTAATTTTAAAAACATTGGCTTTTAGGTTTCAATCTAAGTTCAATTAAAAACTTACGATATTTAGCTGAAAAATAGGTTAGTTAGAGTCAATGACATCAATTTGTTCAACCATTATGATTGATATTTCGTTTTGAATCTTAGAATTAGTAAATCCCTCTTCAAATGGGTATTAGATAATATATGTGTGTATATATGTACATGTATATATGTACAATATATATGTACATAATATATATGTGTGTGTGCGGTGGCAAATGTTATTTGCGTGGTCTGGTTTACATACATATTTTTAAGTACGACAGTCTATACACTTTTAATGTACGAATATCAAAACAATTTTGTGTGGAATTTGGTGCATCTGGTGTCTTTTGTCTGGATTCTCAGATCCGTTTGTATAAAAAATACAATTATAGTTGATTGTAAGCCATAACTTTATAGTATGAAATATAGAGCATAATGTTCTAATCGCATATATTTGCATCAAATATAACACATACATTTTATCAATGTCAATATATATTTGTATGAAAAATAATATATAAATTGTATAATTTTTTATTTATTTGTATATTTAATATTTATAATGTATGAATTTGCATATATTTTTGTATTAAATATATGTAATGTCTGAATTTTTATAAATGTATGAAACAAATTACATATGCTGTATAAATATTTTTACATAATTAAAATGTTTGTATTAATATTCAATTTTATGATATGTATGCGTTAGACAGTTTTAAATAAATTATGTGCGATAAAACATACATTATGTTAAATTTCATACAAATTATGTGCAAATAATCATATATTTTTGTATGCGATTTTATACAAATCATGTACAATTTATCATAAATATGATGTATGTAATTTAATACAAAGTTATATGTAAAAATTCATACAATTCGGAAATTATGCGTAAATTCGTGCGAAGAATATGTAAATAGTCATACATATTATGTGTTACAGTTCATACAAATTATGTACAATGTTTTATGCATTTATTATGGTCTATTTCTTTACAACATATGATGCTAATTAGTACATAATTGACGTAGGATTTGCTCCACATTCGATTTCCCGTATTTAATTCAATTTCTATTCAAATTTGTAGCAAAATAATATCGCACAATAACTGTATAAAATAATGATCATACAAAATTTAAGAGAGTGTGAAAGCGTGGAGTTTTCCAAAATATGTTCGTCGATTGCGAAGTTTAGATGACTTTACAGAAGATAGGTATCACATGGTGAAATATCAAAAACAGTATTTTAGTTTATATCTCCGAGGTATTAACACTAATCTGAAACCATATCGACTGAAACACAATCAGAATTTCCAAAACCATCCAGTGCTGGAAATTTCATCGACTTTCTCTAGATATATTGTTAAATTTTAACAGAAATTCTGTATTACTTATTATGCTTTTCGATGAATCTTTGAGAAAAATACTCATAGTTCACAATTCACTTTTGTACCCGTTAATATTGCGTAGTTCGTTGTCGATTCGTAGCTCATTTTCGTTTTACAGCATAAGATACATGACAAATTTATTTTTTGTTATAGCCTCAATAAATCAGTGATACCCGTTTAACTAGCAGATTAATCGTACATTATTTCATTCATTTTGATATTTTAAGCTACCCGCCTCATTGGAACACTCTGCCCCGGGAATACAATATTGATTGGCTATACAAAGAGCTCAATAACTCATGGAGAAATTGGCTGAATGATCCAGAGACTTCGGAACAGATCATGAAGTTAGTCTTTCAACTTCAAGCTGTATCTGCAAGTACTGTATATCTAGTACTCCAACTGTCTACTAGTTGAGCATTCATTTGAGTTTGCATTTTAAAAGTGATGCGAAGGAAGGTGACAAATTTTGGTGGATTGGGTTTTTGTTACTCATGTCAGGCTGTGACATTGCTTTCGGCTTTTACTAAGATTTCACATTATACGTCATGCCTTGTATTAAGGAATGTATTAACTACAACAATGTTAGATATAAGCGCGACAAAAATTCATGAAATAAAGGAATTATCGTTTTCGATAAGTATATACAGACGACCTATTAATTAATGCGGTTCACAAATATCAGAAGCGTGCGAAAACACCGCGTTAACAATCGTTGTTTTGGATCAAAACCAATATAAGCCACAGTCTACGATTTGAGAATGCCTAAACTGATCTGATTTGGTTCAAATCATTGTACTGTTTATGTTTACTTGTGGAATCCATACTTAGTATATCATAATTCTACCTTGGAGAAAATAGTGATGATTGGATTTCAGACAAATGTCAACTCAGTTGCTGTTCAAATCGAATTTGCACCGTTCATGTATAACTTCAGACGTAGTGTTATTAAGATACGATATACTTGAATAACAGCTTCTGCGAGGTAGCAAAAAAATTACGTCCCATTTTGGTCAATTTTGGTCAAAATATATATATCAATTCACTGGCATCTATTTATGTCCGTATATCTGTCAGGATTCGTATGTGCTTTTCACATCGACTGAGTGCTGTCGACAGTACCTACTTAAATATTCAGGGAAAAATGTTAATAGATTTTAACAGCAATTGTCTACAGCAAGCACATGTAGTTACAGCTGACCATCAATTTGGCTATTAGCAGTTTCTGATAATACAACTGCATTGAATTTTCCTTAACCACAACATTTAATAAGATAAGCATATGTATCAAAACAGACATAACGGCTACAGTCGAATTAGCTTCAAGATACATCTCCAATGACTTTTAGGTAGCTCACCAATTATCTTGACACTACTGATGTACAGGTGTCACACCAAACTTTGCTTGGAATAATATATTTTAACATCATTACTTATTCTTGCCTCCAAACATGCTTAGAAGCTTTCTAAAATTTTCTTTAAATTATCGAAGATGTTGAATAAATGTATACTTGGTAATATATTTCGAGGGATGACATATTAATGAAATTTGGCCTAATGTGCGGACAAGACTGAAACGTTTGCCGTGTCCCATTTTCGAATAGTTCACATACTCTAGCAATAGGGTTTGTAGAATGTCCAAATAATGAAATTTGGCAGCGCAACTCAAAAATAAGTCTGATAAAAGATGAAAACGATACCAAAGCATGATACATCATTAATATATAGAAAGAAACTTGTGAAAATATACAGTTTTAATATAGCTTACATATAGCTATATTTAATATAGCTTTTGTACGTTCAGCATTATGTATCAGAATCTTGTTATGATCAAATCAAATATCTTATACACCACCATCATGTGGTACGATAGTGAATAATAAATATATGTTGCCAAACAAAGATATCAATTGGGACATTGTCATTTTAGTCAAATGTGTATCGTATCAGCGACTTTCACCATCTTCGTTACATCATGTGTTGAAAAGTAGCATTACAGGATTTTAAGATTTGCAAATTTCGTGAACCTATTCAAGGCGTCCTGAAAATTTGGCTGATTATAAGTGTTTTCGAGATACGATTAGGGCCTTTTACTGACTGTTATCAAAAACTCATAATCATGATGCTTTTGAAAAATTGTGCACTTGTAATCTATATCAAAAAAGTATGATTATGAGCTCATTATAATCGTCAGTACGAAGACTTAATAGCATCTTGAAAACACTTATAATCAGCATAATTTTTAGGACGCCTTGAATATACTCACGAAATTTGAAAATTTTAAAATATACTAAAAATGCTACTTTTTGTGGTAGATTACAAGCACACAATTTTTCAAATTTCGTGAATATATTCAAGGCGTCCTAAAAATTAGGTAGATTATAAGCGTTTTCGAAAGCCGAATAGGTCCTCTTACTCCCTGTAACCAAAACCTCATAATCATACTGTATTTGAAATGTTCCGCGCTAGTAATACTTCGTTAATACGCTGTCGAAAGCGCATCGTATTTAAGACTTTCTATGCAGTTACGAAACATTTAGGAACACTTTTTGTTTCGATGTTAGAGCTCTAGACTTTGAATGCATATCCTTTGAGTTTCTACGGTATCGATATTTGTCAAAGCAATATTGCTAGAGTAGGCGCAAAGATAGTGAACCAAAAAATGACAGATAAAGTTACTCATATTCGCAACAACCATTATATAATACGAGCAGTTAAATTTTGTAAAATTGTAATACGATAAGCTTAAGCATTTCTACTTTTTCGTCATTATAATATTAGTAAAGTCTGGTAAAAATTTCAATATATACTTGAGGCAGCATATAAAACATTTACCTTAAACCTTGAATCCGCCTACTTTATTTCAGACGTGCGTCGTACTCTCAAAAAATCAACGACGAACTGCGAGTTATTTCACTCAATACTGCCTATAACGATGATTCTAACTTGTAAGTGATGAAACAGAATCTGTCATATTGCTACATTTCACCAAAATACAGTCGGCAAATTTAGTACCACAGCGAATTAAGCAATGCAGATTTTTAATTAGTGGTTTGTGTATTATAGTCTTTACTTTGTTTATTAAATCTAGTTTTTAAAGAGTTTTATTAGCAGTTCCTAAACATTTGATACTTGTCGCTCTATCTTTCTTTCCACATTTTTATGGGATACTACACTTTTCATGGACATTTTTGTCCTCATAGATGGGGAAGCAAGGAAACAAACTGAACCAAAACGTTACTAAAATAAGCGCCATATTGCGAGACACGCAATCTAACTTTGAACTTTCATTATTATAACTTTCACTATTGAAACCAAGAGCCGATGTCGATCGACTCTACTGGAGATTATGACAGTATTCAGCTTTTTCATATTATCGCCCACGGTAGGTCGAGATTGTTTTCGCTATTACTCCTCCCAGGTTTTGGAACCACCAAGTGAGTCGAAAACATCAATCATCAAGCCCATGTTCTTAGACCATAACATTCAGACCCCCTCCAGATTTACTAGCCACTGACTTATAACCCACTCAGGTTTATGAACCACTAAGCTCAGACTCCTTACGTTATCGACTTACTAAATTCAGAGCTCTCCAGGTTTTCAAATCACTTTTTAGACCCATAGGTTTTCTGACCACTTTCAAACACCTTACAGGATTTCGTCCCATTAAATACTAAAAATTTAGTGGATCGAAACCTTGAGGGTTTTAAAATGTAGGACTAGTGAAAACATGGGTTTGGTCTGAAAAAAATGATTATAAAACCTGAGACCTCTGAATTTACATGGCCCAAAGCCTGTGGGTCTGAGCTAGTAGTTCAAAAATCTGGGTGGGGTATAAGTCATTGGTTCGAAAACCTGTGGGTCTGGATGTAGTGGTCTAAGAACATGGATAGGGTGGTTATGTTATCGACACCCTTGACAACCTGGGACGGGTAAACATCGAAAACGACCGATACGTAGCCTCAAAAGAACGTAGCCTCGTAGAAGACAACACGATATGATAGAAAAGCTAAAAAGTATGACACTCATCAGTAGAATCGACCATCATCGACTCTTGGCTTTACTAATGACCTTTATAATAATGAAAGCTACAGGTTAGATTGCGTATCTCACAAAATGGCGCTTGTTTTATTAGCGCTTTAGTTCAGTTCAACTTCCTCGAAAACGAGCAGTAATATAAATAAAAGAATGATATCGACTATCATCGACTCTTGGAAACACTGTATTTATAAAGTGTAAAACTTACATATTTTTATGATATATATTTCCTATATTTCTGCATCGCATTAGGTTCTGGGCCTCCATTTTTACAGCGTGATCATGCATTAATTGTCGTAGAAATCATTATATAAATTGCTTTATCATTAAAAGCGCAGGTGTATCAGATTGACACCCCTAGGATTTCTTTAAAAATCAAATAACTTAACAATATTGAGGTAGTGATCAAAACCTAATAGTTTTAATACTGTCCAGCTCTAAAATATCAGGGTACCTTGAAGAAAGCAACGTGTCTCGATCCCACAAATAAAACGAATGTTATATTCATAAAAAATGCGCTGCCTACCATTCGGCCATGCAAGCCGTACGTGGTATGGAAAATTAGCCGCTTATTGCAAAATGTAAGTGCTGTAAGAATATTGGCTTTTATAGAATATAGGATTGCTTTTCCGATGCATTTTTACCTTTTATAAGCGATTAAGTTATGGATAGTAAAAGAGACTCTTCGCTATCCGCTGCTAACTATTACTTGGCTTGGTTTACTCAAATCTTGAAACTAACTACCGTTCCATTTTGGTCGTCTTTAACGGCTTGCATCAAGCATGGCAGTATTTGCTCTTAACTTGCCGCACGTACCTACGATATATACAATAAACAAACTGTTAGAATTTATGTCCGACCGCAAAAGGGTAAGGGGTTACCTCCTAAGGGTGGTCAGAACCGTTTCTCAGCCCATAGTTACGCCGCACAGCTCCCGCGCCCCGAAGGCACGTGAATAAATGTGGGTAAATTTACAAAAAATGGGAAATCTGGGGCGGCTGGACGAAGGACATACCCCAAGCGGGGGGGACAGGGGCAGCTCTCCCCTGTTCGTAGATGCTGGCAATAGCGAAATAGTACCCATTTCAGTCCGGCCTATACAAACTAATTTGGTTTGTTTGGCTATTTTGGAATTCAAATTTTATACTGTAATTTGAAAGCAACTGATGCTTCCATGCCGAATAGTCTGTAGCGCAGTTTTTTTATAAGTATAAAATTCCTATTGTTTGTAGAATCGAGCTACGTTGCTTCTTTCGAGGTCTCCGGCTTTTTATTAGCCGGGCAGTGTTAATACTATTATTTTCTATATCAGTGCCTCGAAATTGACGTGTCTGGATTTTTAAGGTATTCCTGGGTGTGTCAAATTGGTACTACTGCACCGTCATTAAGTGATTATCATTACTAGCAACATTGGGATTGATTTACCGGTCTCAATCTAGCCGTTAAGCTTCGAGAAAAGAGTGTGCGAACCTAAGAGCGAGAGCCTATATTTTACAAGAATTAGGCACAACAACATATATACTGATTAAATTTAAAACATATTAGCCCAAGCGGTTTGAATGAAATGGTTTGTCCGCAAATTAGAGATCATTGCGCCAGCCAGCAAGATGTTATTTTTGTACAATCCAAGTTATTTCGCTTGCCGGCTTAATGCTATTAGGCTTTTTTCACATGCCGTCCGATTCGATTCGATCAGATCCGATCCGATCAGATAGGGTAGGTATAGAGTTTGGTCTTGTCGGATCGCATCGGATTAAATGTGAACACAAATCGGATCGGGTCGGATCTGACTCAGATCGGATCTGATCAGACGCACTGTGATCGCGGCCTCACAATCGAACTTGGACCCGTGAATTCGTAGTTTCATTAATTTAAAATAATTCTTTTATACCTTTTGCCGATTTCAGCTGGATTTACCTCAATCAAACTGATCCCGACGGTGTTATGAGTTGGTTGATTGAGCAGCTTCAAAAAGCTGAAGACGCTGGTGAAAAAGTACACTATTTTTATAAAACGTTTTGGACAATGAGCATATTTGCTTTTGTTTATTATTTGATTTACAAATGGAACATGTTAAAAACGGCATAATAAAAAAATTAACACATTTTATTTTTTCATAAATGGGCTTCCTGCCCCAAAACTTCTAGTGAATATATAATAAAGAACGTTTTCATACGGTCTAGTTTTCCGCTACCAGTGTTATAAAAATGTACATTAGTTCGATGCTGCAGTTGTCATTATATATACTTAATATTTGTAATATTGTAATATATATTAATAATAATTGTAATGATCTTGTAAAAACCTGTGCCTGTTTTGTTTATTGTGGAATTTCTATATTTATCATGTATTTCATGATTTCGTTTTTACATGCATAGTATTTCTTTTAAATATTATTTGATTTTGTTTTGTTCTCCTAAAACTTGTTTCAGAAAATTCACCATGACCGTTTACCAATATTCTATTGATCGAAGTTCGTCTCAACGCGTTCACTCTGATCAGTGAAGAGAGCGTTTATTATTATTCATAGCGTGATTGTTTTATTAAAATACTTTACTTATTTCATTGCTACTGTGATTATATAATTTTCTGTGTTTATACATTGCGTATATAGTAAAATACTTATTACTCATGTAAATATTTCAGTTTCATGTTTATTACTTATAAAATATAATTGCTAAATAAATGACTTCATAAAATGTTGCGCGATAAAATATATCAACATACAATTATAACATTATTACCAATATTAACTCTGGTGACAGCTATCACTGTCGTGTCCCTTGCTAAACATCTAAAGCAATGGACAATAATAATAATATTAATAATATTGTATATACTTTAAATATACATCAAGCGATCAAATATGAATTTGATGCATATGTAAGTGTTGCTTTCATTAAATTTTAACTTATTTATAACACGTCATTAAAATCATTATGTTTGTAATGCGAATAACTAAATAATTACAGCAAATATGCTGGGTCAGCTGTTGGCAACTTGAATTTTTACCATTCATGTTTATGTATGTCTCGAAAACTAAGCATTAACCATCCTCTAGGCGATAATGTAACGAGTAGACCAAAAAGGCTCTTTTCAGCACCCCAAGTCCTAGTAAAGTTCTATTCCATAATACACTTCGTAAACCCAACAATTCTGGAAAAACTCAATTTATGTCCATCTTCTTGATCCAATGTCTCAGTCCCGACTAGTCGGTAGTGGAACTACATTTGTGAGCGGAGCTTGGGCTGTGGCATTACGAATACACTCAATTTTATGTTGCTGTAACTACATTAGTTATTATCATTGGTAAAATATTATATTTGAATTCTTCGACCCAAAAGACCCTATAATGGTTTGATCAAACGATTCTATTTTCAATAAATAACACAAATATTGCAAAATTCTCTATTTTAGCTGCATAAGCTTAACTAATTAGCTAATTACTAATTAACCACTCAAAATTTTTTAATCCAGAACATCAGGTGCACACTCTGGCCTGATAGGCTTTTTTAAAACAAAAAAAAAGTTTTTTAAAATGGGTTCGGTGGTTTTTCCAGTTTAGGTCAGACAGCACAAAGCGGAACGAACGGACGGACATCGGCCTTTTTACTCCCATACAGAAAATAAAAACGCTTCGCTCAAAGAATGTCTTTTTTAGTTAATCCTTTAAGGCTAAGCAGTTCATTGTCAAATGTTGAGCAGTCTCCGGCTCAGCTCAGCAGAATGTGCGCAAGCTATTGTCCAATAAACCTATTCTATATAAGTGCTAGTTAAAACTCCCATGTCCTGTCAAAAATTGTATCAGCTACTTCTTCGTGCGGTCTTTATTCAGTTTCCAAAGGAATGTTGATCTAAATTTATTGGGTTTATCAAAGAAAACCTTAGTCTGTCTACAATCAGTATTATTAGTCCATCCTCTACTATGTTCTATAAAAGACCTTTCCTCCAGTCACGTTTTAATTACAGTCACGCTAATAGGAACATGAGGTTCCTATCCTAAGAGAGTCTTTATATTAGACCCGTACCTGGTTAATTCGTCAGCTATTTCATTACCTACAACTCCTGAATGCCCTTTTACCCAGTCCAGGGTGACCACATTGTTTCGACCTATTCTCTTAATCCACTTCGCACACCCAAGGGTGCAGACTGATTTAACCTGCTTTTTCCGAGAGCCAGCACCGCAGCTCTACTATCACTAAAAATATCTATCTTTTTATTCTTAAGTCTAAAACCATCTGTTATAATGGCACATCTTTCGATGGCCAGTACCTATTGCCTGAAAGACAGTTTTTAGGCTACGTAGAGGAATGATTCCCTCACTTTACCCGGTATATATACCTGCACCACATCGCCTGAGACCATTCTCAATGACAAACCATCCGTATCACATAGCAAGTCAAAGTCATCTTGCCTAATATCAGCCCAATGCATATTACAAAAGTGTTAAACTGGGGTCATACATTACAGATATGCCACTCTCCAGTATTGTATGGTTAAGGGAAATAAGAGTCTGCTGAAGACTTAATGGTGGGATAACGCCAGGCGAAAGATAGCCCCTTTGAAACTGACCCAAGGCGTTTGTTAAATCGTAAATGCCCTCAATTTGTTCATTCCATAAAAAGAAGCTAGATAGCCATCGTATCAAATCCGCATTAAAATTTAGGTCCATGTAACTTAATTGAACTGATTCATTCAAAGCGAAACCAAGAGTTTTAATAGAATTTCTGAAACCTTCCTGAACTTCAGCTAATTTATTTGTTAAATTTGAGATAACATTAATTCTTTTGTCCTCATTTAGAAATCT
Source organism: Trileptium ribeirensis (assembly GCA_030248225.1). Classification (NCBI taxonomy): domain Eukaryota; kingdom Metazoa; phylum Nematoda; class Enoplea; order Enoplida; family Thoracostomopsidae; genus Trileptium; species Trileptium ribeirensis. The sequence continues at coordinate 47,154 of JASANE010007827.1, forward strand.
CTTAGTCACCAATTTTGATAAAGAGATTAATCGGTTGTTAACTCTGACTATTTCCGATGATACACCGCTGACTCTTGTATTAAGAGAATACAGGGCTCTCCTAACCTTTGAGGCGTCAGCACCTGCCCCAAGATTACAACCACCAAATTTGGATTCTATCAAACAGGCTAACCCACCTAAAATACCTCTTTTTCTGCGTTTATGGATTTTCTTTGGTTTAATTAAGAATTTTACGTTTTCATTAAGTCTCTGCAACTTATTTTTAGCTCGCCTATAGGTTGAAATGAACGCCTTATTCATGGCAGCTGACATGTCACAAAATTGTCTTAAAAGGAAACCAAAAGTACTGGCAGTATTTTGATGGCCAACGTTAAAGCATGATAGTGATAGTTCTGGATCTTGTATGCTAAGTTTTAGTGGGATTACTATGTGATGTTCAATAAAATCTTGGGCATTGTCTAAAATTCCTTCTCGTTTAAAAACTACAGAAAAATTTTTATTAACCTTAACTATAGGATTTGTGTAATGGGCATAACCGGCCTTAGTACCTATAATGTAAAACACAAATACAAAATAAAACACACAACACTTACCATGTGCAGATCCCTTTTTCCAAGAAAACTTCAAATTACTTTTGTCGCAGGCGTCCTTTCCATTTAGTACCCATGCCTCGTACCTTTTGCGATTCATCATTGCCTGCTTCGGAAATTTCTCCATCCGACTGTTGTAAATCAACGTATTTTGGCGAAGCTTTGCTTTCCTCTGAACATTCAGCTGAAGCAATATTTTCAACATTAGATGGTACTTGAATGTCTCCCTCGGTTTCTTTTCCAGATTCTAAATTTTCGAAGTTTGGCGCACACTCATCCAATTCTGTGCCATTTTCTCCTAGGATATTGGCGGGTTTTTCATCCCCGAAGCAAGGTTTACAAAAATTTATATGGACAATTTTATCGGGTTTACTTCCCTGACATGGCCTTATACAGACATTTACATCACTAGTAAAATCAATGATACGATAAGGACCATGCCACAAATGACATAATTTCGGCGTTTTTCCTTTCTTAACAGCAGGGCAGTAGTACCATACTCGTTGACCGACTTTAAGCTTATGTTCTGAAGCAGTTTTGTTGTAGTATTCCTGCTGCCTATATTGGGCCTTTTTAATATTATCAGTAGCTAATTTCCGACCAATTTCAAAACCAGTTACGAGGGTTTCTCGATACCCTTCCAACGTGTCAATTTGCGGAAAATTATAAGATCCTAGTCCTATTTCAATACCAAAGCGGGGATCACGGCCATAAAGTAGAAAGAACGGTGTCTCCCTAGTGGACTCATGTGTAGCGGTACGGTAAGCAAATAATACGAAATTCAAATACTTGTCCCAGTCTGTGTGCGCGTATTAGCGTACTGAGAAAGCATTGCAATCAAAGTCTTGTTCATCCGCTCACACTGCCCTTCGGTTGAAGGCCTATATGGAGAAGTATTTAACTTTCTAGTGTCTGTAAAATGGCATATCCATCGGATTAATTCACTCATAAAATTGGATCCACGATCAGATAATAGTTTGGAAGGAGCCCCATATCGGCACATAATCTGCTCAACCACTAGTTTAGCAATGGTTTCGCTAGTTATGTCAGAAACCGCAAACGCATCGGCCCACTTTGTCAAATACTCAGTAAACACAACTATGTGCTTATTTCCTTGTTCCGTCTGTTTTAACGGTCCAACACAATCTACAGCCAGAATGTCAAAGGGTTTTGAAGAAATGGATATTGAGTGGAGCAACCCTTGACCTTTTTTGCAGGGCCCTTTTTGGTCGCACAAAACACGCATGAGTAGCACCAATTTTTAATATCGTTATACATAGTGTCCCAGTAAAATCTCTCACGGATTTTCATAAAAGTTCGGTCAAACCCCAGGTGACCACCACCAAAAAGATCATCGTGAAACGATTCCATAATTTCGGTTCGTAGTACGTGTGGAATCACTATCTGGTAACATACCCTAGGTCTGCGGTTAGGTCTTTTCTCTTCCCAAATGTGGTATAACAGACCCTTAATAATAACATAATTCTCATACCTGAGGTTATCGACTTTCTTACCAGTTTCTTTAATATCAACCTCCAAATAATCAATAATTATTCGTAATTGATTTTCGGATCGCTGCAAGTTACGCATGTTCATATCCATATTTACACCGTTGCTTATCTCTCCGTCGCTTGAATGTAGCTTGTCACTGGTATCTGAAATATTAAATTGAGTCACACAAATTATATTTTCGTCTCTTGGAAAACACAGTTGGTTATCATCCTCATCCTCTTGAATATCTTCTATACATGACAAAAACGGGACTACATGAAAGAGCATCACTGTTGGCATGGAATTTTCCCGGTCGGTGTTGCACATCAAAATCGAATTCAGATAAAAGTAGTGACCATCTTAGGAGAGCAATAAGTTGTTTGCGTTGTTCTTCGTTCAGTTCGTATTGCTAGCCCCGTTTTTAGTCCTGGGACCGAATGATACCAAACACGAGGGGGTTAGACGCAGTGGCGGGTCGGGACCCAATTTTGGGTTCCGACACATATTAGCATACGGGTTTCAGCGGGCTCTCCCGCTCTAACGGTTGAGCGGAGCGACGCCCGCCGGACATCGTTGAACTCGCCTTGGAAAGGCGATTCAAACGAGGGGTGTTTTCCCTACCTTAACGGCAGCGGGTAGAGGGGCACTAAAATCACGACTGTTAAAGACCGTTAAAGAGAGTGTTGGCAAAAAGTGGGGGCGCATTTTCGGCCGTCCCGGGTTAACGGGGCCACGGATAAAGAACCGCGGCGTCGTTGAAGATGTCTCGACACGACGAATGCAATGAGGGGCATTGTGCCTACCTTTGAGTTGGGGTTAAATTTTTTTGGTCGGTCTGTACCCACTTGCAGTCGGTATGCCAAATTGGGGGGCACATTATCGGTCATAAGGGGCTAACGCGAAGGCGGACAAAGACCCGCCTGATACCGTTGTGCTCGCCAGGAGCAGACAAATAAAATGAGGGGTCGCATGAGCACGTTTAGGGTCGGTGGTCAAATACGGAGTTGGTACAAACTGAAGGAATTTTATGTCGAATTTTCGTGACACATCATAAAACAGGGATGTGAGCGATATGGCAGCGGGAGGACTGGTCAGATCGAGACCCGCCTGGCCTCGTCAGATGCCTAAATGGGTGCTCTGCTTAGAAACACGCGTACTTTCAATCAATAATCCGATAGTTACCAGAAAAACCGGTTGTTAGGGTGCGGGTTAGGCCATTTTGGGCATCAACGGATGCTATATAAAATAAAAGTTCTGATACGGTGGGGGCGGGAAAATAAACATACCGAGACACGAAGGTCACGCAATACACATACATATGCATAATTATATTTCCATATAGGTCTATAACAGGTCCACTCGGAACACGGGTCACCAGCCAAACCTAGCGTAAGTATTGGCTGTTAATTGAATGTTCACCTATTTGTCCCCATGATATCTCGTGAAATCCTCCAGCGATTGGCGATGTCTTGGGCTCGTTCAAGAGCCCTGAAAATTCTCTACCGAAAAGTACTCGTGGCATTTCCGGTAAATCTGAACCGTTGGACGGTTACGGGCCGATAAACAGGCCCGAGGTCCGTTATTTCCGAATAATCGGAAACTACCGTAACCCATTTGTTTCAGCTTACTTTTGCGACCATTAAGCCATGGTTCGCTCAAACCAGGTAAACTTGATGGTCTTGATTCTGATCACTTTCCTTCCCCTTAGATTGTCAAAGGCCTCCTATTCCCGGACGGTCTAAATTTTGACATTTCAATGGGGAACTAGGGAGAAACAGTCGAGTTCCGTTCGGATCCCTATCTCGTTGCCAGTTGGCTCTTTCCTATTCTCGTCGAAGTGTACCTTTGCAATAGTGAGACTTCCGGGGTACCTGCGTGAGCTTGTCCGACATGATGCACAATTATAACAAAGCATACAATGGCATAGAAATAATGGCAAAACACATTCATGACAAAATGGATGTACTCAGAATAACAGTATTAAGAAAGCAATCATCAACGACCATGGCACCCGGCAACACATGAAAACTTGGTTCCCGTAACTGTGTCTAGTTCGATTTAAGGCGCGTTCAGGCCATTTTGACGCCGAAGTCATGTAAAATAAACGTAACGGGCCGGAACGAGCCTGTTACTTCTATATTTTTAAATGAAATTTCACTATTACTGGTGGAGCATGCTCTTTCTATGTAATCTGCCTTGCCTAGGATCTCCGACGACTAAACCCTTTCAAAACAACCATACATAAAGTTCCGATTTCCTAGTCTAATTATGCTTAAAAATCTCAACGCTCTCCTTCCTACTTTTCTTTTCTTAAAAATTTTCCAAAGTCCTCCTCTTTATTTATAAAGCAAAAAACTTTTCACTAATTTAAAAAAACTAAACGATCCGAATTTCGTTCTCCTGCCATGTGCCATATAAACATACATAAACACACATATAAAATACAATATATCTATATTATAGAAACAGCATATCACATAACTACCTTTCTCATTACGTACTCCATCATACCGTCGTAGCCCGCCAGTTCGGCAGCCAAACTCTTAGGCTAGTTTCCGATGTTTTAATCCCACTGGTTAGGAGTTAGGCTTTGTTGAACCCATTTGCGGAAATAGGCGATATAAGGTTCGGAAACGCGAGGTTCCCTGATTCCGTTGCCGTCGGTAATGTTTTCCCAGGCGCCCGATTCGGTTAGTTCGGGTGGGTAGTTTTATCGCATCGACGATTTCCGCATCCTGTCGGGGTATTGCCAGTCTGATATTATCTGAAACAGTTTGGTGAACTCGTCGTGCCATCCAACTGGATACGTCCTGTCCAATGTCCCAATGTGGTGGCGGGGTTGCTCGGGCTCCGTCACAGAGTCGATAGTCGAATGAGCAGATATATCGGCGCACTCGACACATGACTTTCTGGAGGTGTGAGCAAACGACCTTCGTGCGACTTCGTTCGCAGGGCCGCTTTATATCCGCCGAGAATCATGACGGTTCTAGTCTGCGGCGTTGCGATGCACGTCGCCAACCGGACTAAAAATTGCATGGTGACTCCTGGCCACGCCATGGCGAACCACCCGTGCAAACAGCAGTGTACACCAAGGGCGCTGAGGTCGCCCAGGATCAACACAGTTGGCCAGGTGGCGACGTTGTGACGGAGGAAGGATCGAACCTCCTCCAATAGGCGGCCCATAACATTGTGGCAGCGTCGCGGTCGTCTGCCGAACTAGATGTCGTCCGGCCCTAGGCCGATTCCCCAAAACGAATCAGATCGATTTGCCTCGAGCAATTGGGCAAATCCGGTGGCTAGTAGGGCGTCCCGAAATCGGGGAATTTTGAACTTTTCCAGTAGCACCGTCCGCATGAGGTGAGGGAGTACTGGACGGAGGCGCTCGGT
>JASANE010007828.1:0-15979 GCA_030248225.1 Trileptium ribeirensis
TTTGACCTCCGACCGAGCTCTAATGCGTAATATAATATGAGCTTTTTTCCGCAGTTAATATTTTGTATTTTAAGTCCCCAGCGCTTCCGGAAGCCTGCAAAACCCTGAGAAACAGAGACTCACCAAAACGGTAAGGCATCGATCATGGAAGCATACTTTGGGAGCACTAGGATGACTACTAAAACAGCTTGGAAACATCCACCAAATGCTTGGTCGGCACAATAATAAGTTTCATATAAGCTGTTTTCCCGGCTAGTGCGCCAGCTGAATCTAAACGATCTCTCGAAACATCGTCGAACCGGAAATTGATTACAGAAAAATTTTGGAAAAATGCAAAAACACCGGGTAAAAAAACTTAGAACTTGCTCGTGCCACAACCAGAACCGTTTCCAGGCCCTGTTGGGCTTGTAGAAGTGGGGAAACGAAAGCGTCTAGTCCATCGACCGAAAAGACAAAACGTTCTCAGCTCTGATTTAGCTAGGCTTAAAAATCTTCATATTGGGAAATTTCAAAGAAACGAACTACGCTGAAGCCGCCTTTGACGTCGAGTGAAGAGACTTGAGCCGAATCGAACAACGTAAAAATATAGGAGGTGCGATAGGTTCAATGTCATATGGTTGACTCTTTATTCAGCTATTTAAAGTTTGACCAGACCCTGAAAATTTTGTTCAGTGGTTAGGGGCTTCGTGTCAGTGAGCTGAACACTGCATATATATAAAAGTCAAAAGAGTTGGAAACCATTGTGGAAATCAGGTGTGGACTGGCGGGTGTGATATCACAGTAGGTCAACAATTTCAACTAAGGCTGGCGAGCTTAGCTTCGCTCAATGGTACAAATCTCTACCTGTATTCTCCTATAGATCTTATATATAGCGCACGCCTGCTTACTGTTATTTGATACCTGGAATTTTCTTACCGCCAACATACGGCATATGAGTTGCATTTGTTTGTGCGTTTGTTGGAGCCAAATAATATTTGTCGCTAGTAGCTGTTTCCTTTACGCATGTAGATAAATCGAAACGTTTGCTTACTGGAACAATCAAAACTTAACAATTGAAGTCATTTAGTTGCTTTCGCTACAATCTTTCACGTTTTCTTACCAGTACTTCAGACCAGTTACGGTTCGTGTTTTACCATCAGGACATTAACTCATCGATAATAGCCATTTTCTCAGTAGGGCAGTGCAATAAAAATTAATAAAAATTAATATTGGTGATTTTGATATTGGATTGTGATATCTAGAAGTAACGTCAAATTCCTACACCAATGTATTTGTACGGTAATAAAATTTAAACAAGCATTATTTTCATTCAAAGTGCTCCATCATAGCCATATGATATTTAACATCTGATGTACTGACGCCATCAGCCGATTTCTTTACTGCGCCACAAAATATAATTTGATATTTGCTTAACGAAATTGGTCAGGTAAGAAAATTCCAGGTATCAAATAACAGTAAGCAGGCGTGCGCTATATATAAGATCTATAGGAGAATACAGGTAGAGATTTGTACCATTGAGCGAAGCTAAGCTCGCCAGCCTTAGTTGAAATTGTTGACCTACTGTGATATCACACCCCGCCAGTCCACACCTGATTTCCACAATGGTTTCCAACTCTTTTGACTTTTATATATATGCAGTGTTCAGCTCACTGACACGAAGCCCCTAGCCTGAACGAAATTTTAGGGTCTGGTCAAACTTTAAATAGCTGAATAAAGAGTCAACCATATGACATTAAACCTATACGCACCTCCTATATTTTACGTTGTTCGATTCGGCTCAAGTCTCTTCACTCGACGTCAAAGGCGGCTTCAGCGTAGTTCGTTTCTTCGAAATTTTCCAATATGAAGATTTTTAAGCCTAGTAAATCAGAGCTGAGAACGTTTTGTCTTTTCGGTCGATAGACTAGACGCTTTCGTTTCCCACTTCTACAAGCCCAACAGGGCCTGGAAACGGTTCTGGTTGTGGCACGAGCAAGTTCTAAGTTTTTTTACCCGGTGTTTTAGCATTTTTCCAAAATTTTTCTGTAATCAATTTCCGGTTCGACGATGTTCGAGAGATCGTTTAGATTCAGCTGGCGCACTAGCGAGGAAAACAGCTTATATGAAACTTATTATTGTGCCGACCAAGCATTTGGTGGATGTTTCCAAGCTGTTTTGTAGTCATCCCAGTGCTCCCAAAGTATATTTCCATGATCGATGCCTTACCGTTTTGGTGAGTCTCTGTTTCTCAGGGTTTTGCAGGCTTCGGAAGCGCTGGGACTTAAAATACAAAATATAACTGCGGAAAAAGCTCATATTATATTACGCATTAGAGCTCGGTCGGAGGTCAAATGTTTCACTTCTGCGGAAGCAGAGCTACAGGTTTTAACATCCGTGGAGAAGGATGTCACGGTGGATTTCACCTAAAAATTCTATTAATGTGCGTTAAAGTTAGCGTTTTAATGAAACTTAGCATATAATAGCCACATAATCAGCTCTGAATGGGCACATACATATTTTCAAATATTAAATTCTACGAAGTCAACGAACAATTTATTGCTGTCGTACATAGTAAGACTAAAGAAGTGTACATAATTAACTGGCTACTCATAGTCAACGAAGCCTCAACTTTTTCGGCTATTAATCACGTCCGTTGAGAATGTGCTAGCAAATTTCTGGTCAGGAAGGCCTTTTGATTTCAAACAAACCTTCAGAATCATTTGTGAAATCTCCGTTCTCAATATTCTAATCCCGAAACTTATTCCGAGATGTTCTACTTATGTAAACGCAAGATTATCCCCTAGGCTTTTTCGGAGGTGGGTGTGGGTTTGCGAACAGAGCGTTCCCATTCTAAGCTGCGTATTTCTATCTAAACAATGTAATACCCTGTAATGCTTGCTTGTTTTAGGATAAAGATACGACATTGAGTCTTTATAATTGTAGCTATTAGGATATCTCGCAGACTCAAATTCCACCCTTAAACATTAAAGGGTACGTCAACTTGACTGCAGAACAGAAAATACATTGCTGACAAATATCTTGCATCTAGCGAAATGCACGAGACTGAAGACAAGACATGGCAGAACAGAAAAGACATGGCTGACAGATATATAACATCTAGCGAAATGCACGAGACTGAAGACAAGACATGGCAGAACAGAAAAGACATGGCTGACAAATATCTTGCATCTAGCGAAATGCACGACACCGAAGACAAGACATGGCAGAACAGAAAAGACATGGCTGACAAATATCTTTAGCGCAATGCACGAGAAAGAAGTCATGACATGACAAAAGAAATCTACAGTGCCTAAGCGACCGCGTAGATATTTGAAAAACTCAAGGCAAAAAATGCTTTCTTTCATGAAGTTATTTTTATAATGGTTACAGTTATCCGGATATATCATCTGAAGCTTGGAAAAAAGGTCTATATACATGACGAAAACAAAGCTAAAACTAAAACCAAATAAAGGTTTAATCTTTGCATCTGATTTATAGCTATATAAACCGGCGAACACAACAATAAAAGAGAAACTTCGGCAAAAGTCCATTAGTTCACCGAGATATTGTATATATATTTGGAAAGTTAGACAGATGTTTTGCAGATAACGTGAGCGTTATCTCGCACAGACGGATTGCGGGCATTGCGGAGTGCTTTACAAATATAACAACTGCTGCCCGCTAACGACTGGTGTAAATCTGAGGGTCCTGTGCGTCCTGGGTCCTGACCCACTAAAATTTCGTTGGGGGGTCATTTGTATTCCTCGGTCCCTCCCAGTCCAAGTTTGGAAAAAACGGTGCCTTATATTCCCCTACTAATTTTCCTTTATTTTTTCTAATTTGCGCTAATTTTACCAAATTGTCCCCAAATTTCGCTAAAAATGGCAAAATTTTATGCGAGTCTTTGGCGCGGAGTAGTCGCGAAATGCGCCATGAAGGGAGGTAGGGGTACGACCCTCAAGAAATAACCTCCTACGAACACGTATGTAACACCTACTCTAATAAATCTCCGCCCAGGTTCCAGTGGTGCCCTTACGATATTCCAGCCCCCCTCTTACGGCGGTCACAGCCCTTTTACAACCTTCGGGGCCAAGATCGGGACCCCAGGACCTTAGGGAGAGTGGGAGTTTCAAGAGCAGCCCTACATGGGCCCCACCAAATAACTAAAGTTTTACGGTAATGCCGATAACAATAGAAAGCCGTCCAACAACAACAAACTAGTAAGCAATATTTGAAATTACAAGATAAATTTCGTTTAAAACGATGTTATCTTTGGAAGCAAAACCATGCTACTTTTAACTATCTGCACTGCATCACATGTGTTAAACTAGGACAACTGAACTTGCCAGACTAGCGCACTACCACGATATGCACCACAGGCCCCGATAAACCGCTACTTCTGCTAGCGTATAGAAACGTTACATCACTTCCCTACGGAGCGAGCGTGGGCTAAACTGTAACTGTGCTATGAAACTCCGTGCAAAAACTCCTAACGTTGGATTTACCAACAACTGTAAAGACCCACGAGAGATCATACATTGGACTAGGGGGTATTAGAACCCGGGCCTATAGCTTGGAAGACCAGCGCGCTACTACTACACCACAGCACGATCCACTCGCGTAATAACTATATACGCCATTTTCCAAATTATATTGTTCAGCAGTACAGTGGAGTAGCCATCAAAGGTATGGATTTTATGCTGCGTTTTGAACCATGGATCATACTTCATATTATAGTTATGCCTAAAAGTGATGGGATGGATTCGATGTTCGGCTAGTCGATCCAAGTTTGCATCATTTTTTCTAACCGAATATAAATTTATAAATTCCGAGCCGAGCGTCGTTAAAAATAGTCAAGTCAGTCTGGCTCGCCTTGGCTCGTAAAATATCGTTTAAGACCATGATATCGTAAGATGTGGATAATGTTGGTATGCTGAGTGTAAATATATGCGACAAAATAGGTTACCGCAAAATTTATTATATTCATTCCAGACGATTTCGTGTTTAATTAAATATACGTAGTTGTTACGCATTTAGAATGTTCTGTTCTGCTGTACAAAGTACATTGTAAAGATGGAAGTCGATGTCGGGCAGAGTGAGGTTGACGTGCAAGTCCGCGGGATTGATTAGTTCACTTTGAAATAAACAATAACACATTTGTTACCCTATAAATGAACGATAGTATTATAGCAGCTTCGGATTTGGAGTACATGTATAACATAGGTGTCGATGGGTCGGGGGGGCGGGGTTAGGGGCGTTACCTCTTAAGTTAAATTTATCCCCAACACCCCCTCCCCCAAAGGATCTCATTCTACCTCAATTTGGGGTCCCCAAAGGATTTGTATCTAATTCCACGTCGTCACACCGCGTTTCCAAGAATGCTCCCAAGTCAGCCAATTCTGTTTGGGATTTCTTCCATACTATTTCCAAGAAAGGGTTTGCATAAAGGATGGCATTCAGTTTTGATGTTTTTTGGATATATTTTATAATATTTGAAGATACTTTGTTATGTAACCGTTCAATGATTCTCTTAAAATTTGACACATGTTTACAGTGCAACCCTGCCATAAATAAATGACAGCTGCTTGTTCGAAACTAGATCAATGTTCTCTCGAGAACTGTAGCTTTTTTGTGAGAGAACTGGCTTTGCTTAACGTGATCCAACTGTGTTCGAAGCGCATGTAATGACGAATGTACGTCTTTTGAACACAAATTCTGATCAGACATTTCGGCACGATATTTAAACGTATTGAGCGATGTTATAAATTAGTGCGACCCACATAGGCGTAGGAGCAGGCGGCTTAAATATTCATGCCCCAAAGCCCAAGCCTGAGTTTTTGCGAAAACTAAATATCTCAAAGAGCGAACAGCATCACAATATTTGATCACATGCATTTCTACATGCACGCCCAGCGCACCCAATTGTCATCCCCGAGCGGAACGAAATTGATGTTAAGCTGAACCATGCCAAGCCTAAAATTGTACGTTTCGAGCTGACCGCGGGAAAAACTTAGCCAGGTAAATTTGCAATATAATCCAGACAACTGTGTGATTGTAATTCTTTAATAAACAATTTTTTGCTGAAAATTGCTGCAGTAATTGTATAAATCATAGGATGCAGATGCCTAAATATCCATGACCATCAACAAAGATATACAAATATTATACTATATATACTTTATACTTTTAAGCCATGTAGCTTTTCACGTAAGACTTGGTGTTGTTTTAGTTTAGACCTGATGCACGTTAGATCAGTGTTCTGTGTGCTTCGCCGACAAAAATTAGTCATTGCCACTTCTCCGGATCCCTCACTGTAAACTGTAATACAGCGTCATCGCTTAAAGTGACATGTTGTCCAACTTAAACTGAGTGAATTTATGCTGATCTCTCAGTTTAACGATGACGCTGCTTAGCGGTTTACCGTGAAGGATTTCGAATAAACTAATATGCAGCATTATCGGTTAGCGTGACCGCTAACTAGGTACACATTAGACATTTAAGTTGAACTCGCTAGCACTCACTAAAACAATAACGCTGCATAGTGATTTACAGAACCCTTCCTGTAAATCATTATGCAGCATTATCGGTTAGAGTGACCGCTACCCAGGTACACATTAAACATTTAAGTTGAACTCGCTAGCACTCACTAAAACAATAACGCTGCATAGTGATTTACAGGAAGGGTTCCGAGTGAGCAGCTATAGCCAACTTTCTTTCGACGAACCCGCAAAAACACTGGTGTAAACTAAGAAAAAACTAAGCTTAACAGAATAACGCAAAAATTCCTAAAAACTGCAAGAGCTTAGTATATTTGCGCAAAAAATTTCAAATTGCAATGGCGACTTTCGTGAGATACCAGTACTTCACTATGTTTTCTATAAAACAACATTACTGCTGCAACTAATATTAAAATCCTATTCTTATAGCATACTCAAATTAAATATATATCTATATATTTGCCAAAACAGTTAGGGAAACATTCTACTTCTGCTTTCCGCATTCAAAATAATTCAATGAAATTTCAGATAATATTAACATTAAAATTCATAAAACGTTTCGTTGCAGAAAATTTTTTAATCGCCCAAGAACCAATATTCGCATAAAAATTCATAGAAATATAATGACCTGCACAAACCTTAATCGGAACATCTTCCTTGCATAAATATCATCTTTATGTAAAAAAATTAGTCTATAAACGGATTTCATTGGCATTACGCTTAAATATCTCTTATGTGCCAAAACACAATATTTACTTATAGTTTACAAAGAAAATGAAATGCACAAAATTTAAACGGAACACTTTTTTTGCATAAAATCTAAGGTTATGTAAAAAATTTCTAAAGCGAATTTAAGAATGTCACTGTCCACCAAGTATCTTTGATATTTAAAAAAACAATAACTTGTATTTTACAAAACTAAAGTGAAACACACAGATTTTAAACGGAACATCTTTCTTGCATAAATGTCAACTTTATGTAAAAATAGTCTAAAGACAGATTTAGTTTACAATATCAGTACCCACTAACTATCTTTGAAGTATATCAAAAACAATATTGATTTATATTTTGAAGGAACAAACCAAAATACACAAATTTTAACCTGAACAATTTTCTTTAACAAAAGTTAACTTTATGCAAAAATAATCAAATTACAGACTTTCAGTATAGAATTTCGCTACCCTCTAAACCTATATGATCTACAATAAAATATTCAATAAAATATAAAATATTTTAAAATAACAAACTACACTACTCAAATTACAAACTGAACAGGTTCGCTACAAACTAAATATATTTGATGCGCTAAAAACATTCGCTCATATTTTGAAGAAACAAACAGAAATAGAAAAATTTTAACTGAACGCCATCCTTTCATAAAAGTGAGTTATGTAAAAATAGTCTGAAAAATAATTTCATTTACAATTTAAAATATCGTGGATGTGCCGAAAAACACGATTCACTCATACCTTAAAGAAATAAACCCAAATACACAAATTTTAAACTGAACAATTTTTTCACAACAGTTATAAAAATTGACCAGACAAATTTAGTTTAGAATTTCGCTACGCTCTAAATCATAGTTGCTGACTCTCCGAGGTCTCAGGGATGGTAGCCGGAGTCGGCGGGGGAGGTCGCCCTGGGGGAGGTCGTCTCGCGAGGGAGGTAGACTCCCTTGTGAGGGGCAGTTGTCACTGAGGTAGGGATAGACCCGCGCTGCCGACATTTTTGCCAATTTTTCTTGACTTTACCACAATTTTTGAAGACTTTACTCCAATATTTGTTAACATTTTTTGCGCGCCTTTGGCGCGGTGCGACTAGGGAGCGGCTCATCAGAGATAGGGTGGTACCGCAGGGGAGTCGACTAGGGTATGGCATCAGGAGAGTAAATTCCAGCCTCAGGTTAGAGTCCCTGCTTCGGCATGTAAAATATGTTTGATGTGCCAAAAAAACTACATTGACTCATAAGTTTTTCACAGAAATGAAGTGAAATACGCAAAGTTTAAACTAAACAACGTTCTTTCATAAATGTGAAGTTTATGTAAAAAATTGGTCTGATGATACAACGATTCTACTCTAAGCTATGTAGCGTTTAATTTTAAGACTATAGATTTGAAATAAGAATGAAGTTTTTTGTGTGTGCAAGAAAGGCAAATTTAAACGTTCATAAACACATTTTATTATTAGATTAGAGCTGTCTGTGGCGGCGTCGGTCGACCAGAACAACTCCACTATTTCTTCGCCGTTCAAAGGTTTAAAGACGGTGTTGTATAGCATTATTATCCGCTGCCCGCCTGCCTCTAAATTGGTATCGGTATATGCAATAGCCATTTTAAGTTTATGTTTATGACAAGTTTAAGCTTACACTACTGCTCCAGTGTTTGTTTGGTGGCTTTAAATTTGCGACTTATAAAATAAAACATACGGTGGACCCAGATAAATGCACCAGCTTCCGTCTAAACAAACATAAATAACTACTGCGACTATACACTATTTCTAGTATTATGTTCTCACAATATAGTAAGCGCGCAATGTGTTTCAAACTGCACTTTCTAATGAATGTTTTATATAACTCCCATTTTCCTGGACGCATCTAAGAAATCGTTTTCCTGCTCCGTATAAATTGATTTCATAAATTCAATACCAAATTTAGCTTTCACATGTTTGTTATATCGAAAACGCCTTTTGTGAAAATGACAAGAATTATTAAGGTAAAATCCACCAGCTTTAATAAAATATTTCAGAAAAAATCCTGCTCAAGTTGGCTCAACATCTACTGTTGCAGATAATTCAAATTCAAGTTTTCAAAAATTGAGCCAGCGCTACATCCTGGATTTTGCGAGAAAAGGCAGGTCCTCTTTAAGACCATAAAAATATTGATAAATTACATACATTTATTCAAAGCACTTACTGCTATATTTCGAAATATGGAGCAGTCAGTACATTCGTTCTGCATGTGAACGGTATATGATTTGTAGTGTGTTATAGGTAAATTTTGTTTTTGACTCTTTGAGAATGTTAGCAAATTCAAGCTATAATCAATCACTAAAAATTTGCTTGCTGTTGACGTTCTACCGTATTTTCAGCATACGTTTTCGATAACTTAGTAACCTAGACATTTAATTCTATCGGGTAATTGTGATCTAGTGACACTATTTTATTATTGAAACCATCATATTCTGATATATATATATAAATAAATATAATAAATAATATAAATATACTGCAAGTTATAATAAATAATATAAATATGGTACATGTGTTTGTGTCTAGCAATTATTTATGCGCGAGCTCGGACCTCGAGCCATCCTTGGGAACAAATTTTTCTAACATTGTTTTTGTACTTTTTATTTTTCTATCTTTTGATGTCTCTCAGCTATAAGATCTGACTGGGGCTCAATTCACCACTTTTCCAACTGGATCTACTAGTATATGAATCCATGTTCACTTTGTTGGTTCCTCAATACAGCTGTTCACTAACCGACTCTTAGTGTTAATTTCAAAACCACTATATTAACACGATAATTAATCGCACACATATATAGCCATATTATAATAGTTCTTAAACTACGACCGTCTGCGTCATAACTACCGCACCTAGCAATATTTTAGCGGAAAAACTCGATCTGAACAAGATTGGTTGGCCAACACTTGCCTTAATACTACAACACTAATTCCCACTTAATCTTCATCTTATTCTTGTTCTGGAGGACATGGTCAAGCAGAACAAAAGTACACGCACGAAAGCTGTAGTGGTAGTAGTTATAGTGTAGCGTAAGCTTCTGCCAGCTAATTTATCACCAGCCGCACAACATCCATAAAGAAGTTTTCGGAGCTTTAAGAAGAAAGCTCGGCGATAAGGATATAAAGCGCGGGAAACTATTGTAGTCTCTGTATCGGAGCAAACAAAACTATAAGTGCCACAAGGATAGCGAACGTCAAATCGGAGTGCAAATCTATTGATCACGCAAGCAAAATTGGCGACTCTTCGCAATAGCTAGCTATATTGTTCGCTCGCTTAAATCATCCGACGACCATTTACCTCACAGGAAATAAATCGAAGCTAGCACAAATCAGCATATATTTAGTATATATTATTCCTATGGACAACCAATAATATAATTTTATGTTTGTAGCATGAAACTATCATGAATCACGGTGTATAAAATATTTGATTTTCTGTATACACGTTATGTGCATGTATTTTTCAAACAACTGAATGTTTCTCTTACAACAGAACCCACAATTTATAGCATTTTTGTCCTCGATCTCTCTGAAAAATTGTTTTTGGTCCTAAAATCGAGTTGAAGCCGACATGTATTGGTTATAATTAATACGCCTTCCGCATATTTATCGGAAACCAAAATTCACCTACTTTTTTTGTATTTTATAGATGAAAAATCAATTAACCGAACGGGGTAAATGTGCTGATGGTGACAGCGCATATAATGCTTTGTCGGAAATCAGTGTGTCAAATTTAGTTCTATGAGTGTGAGTCAGCTTCACAATATAAAGTTCCATCTTTGGACAGTATCCTATATATACGTATCAGCAAGAGTGCATTAACGACGAGTATGGCAGGTCCCTGCACTCACATGTAAACCCGTGCTTGATGACGCCGGCGTTTTCGGCCTGACTCCCCCTCCCCCAGTTTTTTGTGGGGTGGGGTCGAGATGTACTGACCCCCAGTTTCTGCGTGGGGGTTTGTCGTACCCCCCCCCCCCCCCCCCCGAAATTTTTGGGAGGGGTCGGTTTATAAGCAGCTGCTGGTTCAACCGACTCCACTCCCCCCAGAAATTGGGAGTGGTCCGACCTTTCCCCCCGCTCAAAAAACTGGAGGGGGTATTCGAGCTACATCCCATCCAGAATATGGGGGGCCAGTGCATCTCGACCCCCCAAAAAACTCTGGGGTCAGGCCGAAAACGCCCACGTCATCAACCACATGTGAGTGCAGGCAAGTGTCATACTCTTCCCTAATGCACTATTGGTATCAGTAAATTCGATGTAACTTACTACAACTGAGAAGTGTATCCTGCCCAAAACAGACATTAACTGGTGCACTCATTAGCAGGTTGTACCTGCTAACAAATAATTTTATATATGATTAGACCAAAAGGTCTGGGCATATTTATTCTATGTGGACGTTGATGAGTTCATTTTCATGACACAAGGAAATCTGCACCAGAGTTGTGAATATTTGCGGGTACCCACGGACAGAGACGGGTACAGGCGCAAATCTTGAACCCATCGAGAGTGGCAGGATGCAGGTACCTGCTACCCGTGTGCGCGTGTTGTAGTTGTTGGCGCTATATTGGGAATGTCTAGGTAGATGCGCTAGTAAGCGCTATTAAAATATTGTAGTTTCTTTTCATGTGCGCTGTCCAGAAACTTGCTGAAATTACTTTGTGATCTTACCAGGCTGCTCGTGCTTCCCATAACCTATTGGACTAATGGGCACTGCCACCAAAATGAACTGGTTGCACCCATTATTGGGAACAATTTAAAGTGGATTGTTCGCTTTAGGGTTCGCTTTCCAAAACGCTTTGTTATTGGATGTCTGGCGGAAAAATTATTTTTAGACTTGGCGTGGTTGCAGAATCTGTCCGAGAATCTGATCAATTTCGCAATGTTCTTCAGCGTCAGACTCCTAGCACTTTTTTATTTTGAATGCATTGTCAAGCTGAGGAAAGGTATGCTACGAGAGTGGACCATGCGCTACATACATCCTATTGCCGGCACAACAATAGTTAATAGAAAAGAAGCTACTTCAATGGAGCTGCTGCTTTCAAAACCGTCCTTTAAACTGCTCTTAGTTGAGAGGCGCAACAGCAGGATAATAATGGTCAGGCTGGTTCATGCGTTCGAAGCCATCCCATCTGAAGGCATATCCTGGTACTGAGATTTGCGGCTTCCTCTTTCTCACCATTTCTATGGCCATTTCTACGCACTGAATGAGGACGAGGAAAGTATACTAAATCTTTAAAATGTTTAGAGACAATGTAGTGAGTTACAATAAGTGGTGTCAAATACAGGTTGGGGTGCTGAAAAGGAATATGTCTAGCAAACAACTGATTAATAATAGCTTTGAAATGTGTAAATGTGATCTTTTAAAACAGTCAATACTGATTTACAATTTGAAATATTCATACGTTTGAATATTTTATAACTCAGGTACTGATCTAGTCGAAGTTGACAATCTTGCAATTAGGGCGGGTACCCGCGGGCCCAGAAATATTTACACTTTCAAATCTGTAATCAGGAGTGCTTATTGTTTTAAGTAAAGTATATGACTAAAGTTTAGCAAAATTAATCCATACTTTGCCAAGTTACATACGGTAAAACAGCAAAAAATTGTAATTACGCTGGCCTAAAAGAGGAACATTCACCCTATAGCAGAAGCATCGCATATTCTGAGAAATTTTGATACAGATCTTTGCAATCAAATCTCCGAAAATTCTAGATTTGCTTATGACGCTCTCAGAACTAAGGGAAATTTCACACAGTGCCTTTATGTCATGAGAGTATGATTATTTGTTTTCCCATGTTCCAGTCAATGCTGAAAAAGGGTGACCCAGATCTATAAGAATGCCATTTGGTGGTGTGAGATGATTGGAGGTCCAGGGACTGCGAGAGCATACCTACAAAAATGATGGGACCTTTACTTGGTTAGCTCATAACCGAAACTAAGCTGAGTATTTAATGTCGCATGTACTGGATTTTGCTTTATTTGCGCACGATGTATCTTAACAAATACTGATCAGTGATAATACAATGACTCATACTCAGTCGACCTCGTAACGAGCTTGCATGTTTATAATTATTTTTTACGTGTTTTCTACAAAATACGATTACCAGTTATCCTTGTTTCCGATAATGCTGTTGGTTTAATGCAAAATTGCGTACTTTAGCGAATTTTGAGCGATGTAGGCTCAACGGTAGCTGAGAACAAAGCCGACTTGATGTAAAATCGATGTTTTAACAAAACATATGTGAATCTTCCTTTTATTTAGAAATACAGAGGTGCCACAATCTGCGAAATGCCAATAATCGCATAATTGAATTTTAAATAATGTTTCAGAAATCAAAAAGGCAAAACAAAAGCTTATCGCTAAGGGCCTCGGTCGGCAAATTTCCAACTACCGTATTAAAAAAACAGGGCTTTAATATAAACGATATATGATAAAACAAGAAAAAACAAAAGTTTGATAGGAAATCCTTACGCCTAAGTAACGACTGCCATAAATGCCACAACATATGTTTCCTTAAATTAATATATATCCATATGGGCTGTCGGCGTTGAATCTTTGGCTTAGACATATCCAAAAGTAGTATGACATATATAATTACAGGACTACATGTGTGCTGAAAAACATATAGTATTTTGGGTTATACTTCTGTTCCATAAAGCTGTTAGTTTCAAACAAAAATTGTGTACTTCCTCGAATTCAGTGCCATATAAAGCCTCAAGGGTACTTGAGAATACATGAAAATGGTGGGGAATAAAAATACTAACCACCTTCCTTGGTCGTCGAATTCCGAACTATCGGGAAAGCTGGCTTGTTTGAAAAATTATTTGAAAAAAAACAAGGCAAATAAGCTGAACATTAAAGCCTAGCTGTGTACGATATACAACAAAAGGTAATTCATAAAAAATGACGGAAATTCTTTTGGATCACCGGCACCGCACGCGTTGGAGACGTATTTCACGTTGATCATATCCAAATTTAATAAAAGGCACAACTAGGACACTATATCTTTGCAGTAGAATAGTACACACTACAAAATCACTGGGTCAAATTATACAAACTTGCAAAAACAAAAAAAACGCAAAAAAAAGTTTGATAGGAATTTGTGATGGCCAGCTTTGCGATAAATAGTGCCATATAATAAGTGCCACAAGATAAGATTCACAAACTAGCAGAAATGCGTCTGGACCATCGGTGTCGTACATTTAGCTTTGACGTGGTCAAAGTAGGCAAAGGAATAACTTGCAGACAATACGATTTCTACAAAATTGCATTTTATGGCTTATTCCTCGTTTCCACATAGCTATTGACTTAATACAAAAATTGTGTATTTTACAGAATTTAGTGCACTAAAGGCGCAGCGATAAGAGAATTTTTGGGGCACAAAATCTTGACGATGTTATGGAATTTGGCTGAAACTGGCTTTCAAACAATCAATATTTTATATTAGGTGGGAACACTTATTTGCTAGTAATAAATTACACTATTGTCCTTTACGGTATTAAACGCCTGAGCCCGATTCTTAATAGCCGTTGGTTAGAATTAGAAGAATGGTTGTTCAGCGCGTTTGCTGCATCTATCTTTTGTTCTTACAAAAATATAGCTGAAATGCCTTAACGAAAAACCGGAAAATTTCTTAAATCAAAATTGAAAAAAGTAGCACGATTATGCTTGATAAAAGAAATTTGCTTACCTTTTTGCCCAGTCCAGGGTGTCATTGGTAGTTTGCTTCCGGTGCCCATATATCCTTGTAACGGCACTGACACATTCAGCGACACCAAGGCGGGCTCGGCTGTACCCACGTGAGTGGGGTCGTACATTGCAGTACCTATTTTGGTATAATTGAATAAACCAATAATTTGACAATAAAAATTTATAACTTAAAACATTCAGCTATATAGAGAAGAAAAACTTCACATTTACCTGGAAAAGTACAATTTATTTTTTGGGCGTTGTTGAATTTGAAAATTTGCAGACAGTTTTCGTTAAATGAACACTATTTTGATTTCAAGCGTGAATTGAAAGACTTGGTTGTTGTTTTAGTTACCGTATTTTTTGTTGTTGTTTTAGTTACCGTTCGAGTTCGAAATAATTTTAATACTTTCGTTGTTGTTTTAGTTACCGTTCGAAATCGCATTGAGGTTAAGTAAAGAGCGAAAGTTCACCTGCGTAATAGTAGTACCAACAGTGCATTAGGGAAGTGTATGACACTTTCCTACACTGTAATGTAAACCCGTGCTGGATGATGCTAGTGGTTTCGACCTGACCCTCTCATTTCTGGGGGTCATCATGCACAGACCCCTTCATTTGGGGAACGGGCGCATGTCAGACCTAAAACTTAGGCAGAGGCCTAGCTACGGTCTTCCCTAAAACTACGGAGGGGTCTGACATACCTGCCACGCCCAGAAATGAGGGGGTCAGGGCAAAAACACATGTGTCATCGTTAGAGTGCATTGAAGTGTCATACCAATACATCTTTTGCAGCCCAAAATATATTTTACATAATAGCATTAAATGCTTAACATATCGGCTGATGTAAAGATTTTCGAAAACTAGCTAAACGTACAATGTTCACTGAGATCAAGAAGAGTTGTGGCTCGTTACAGACTTCACAACGGCATTCTCTTTTGTTGCCAAGGGCGTTAGAATTACACAGTTTTGGGGTTTGTTCCCTCGATTTGAAAACGTATTCACGTACAGTGTTCACTGAGATCAAGAAGAGTTGTGGCTCGTTACAGACTTCACAACGGCATTCTC
>JASANE010007829.1:0-71242 GCA_030248225.1 Trileptium ribeirensis
CAAAAATCGGTAGAAAAAGAATGGGTAACAAAGCAATGAAAAACCGATACCGAAACTATTTCCTGAGGAAACAAAAGTTATATTGTCTTGTTATAATTTGTCGGCATTGTTACTGGAGCGGCGTTTTATAAAATAAGAATATGCAATCTAAATTTCGAACGATTCTATTTTGATTTTGAAATCACGAAAAATCGAAGTGACTGTCCACAATATCAAAATATTTTCATTTCTGCTTAAACTCAGTGTAGATAGAACAGTTCAGATAGGCTGAAAGATCTACAGGATCATGGAAGCGACACATCGCATAAGGCTAGTAACTAACCCTCTTACAGTTACCAACAGTACAGCTGGCAAGGAATAAAACAACGGGCAGAACTAAAAGCAATTTTTCCCGCAAAAAAATTGAAACATAGCAGTTGAACAGCAACTGTTAAATTTCGGGAAACTATTCTCTCGGGAACAATTCGAGCTAGTTAGCTTCTATTTGTGTCCGTAACTGTTAGTGGAGGATCCCAAATCTATCACGTCTTTATACTTCTGCAAGAAATGAGACAACACTTCCATTACAATTTGGCCCATTACAAAATATTCATAACAGTCGTTTCCGACCAAAGCACAGGCTTATTGCCCGAAGCGACCATTGACTAGAAATTGCAACTAAATGTGAAAAAACTCACGATATAATTACTGTAGAATGTTCCAGTGCAACGACGATTTGTTATACATGATAATTTCTGTTTTTTGGACACAAGATATTATGTGGGCGTCGACGATTTCATTCGAAGGGTATGTTAACACCGCAAAATACTAGCCTTGTTGATAGTTTCTGTGCTTTTGAACCCAAGATATTATGTGGGCGTCGGCAGTTTCATTGGAAGGGTATTTTTAACACCGCAAAATACTAGCCTTGTTGATAATTTCTGTGCTTTTGAGCCCAAAAAATTATGTGGGCGTCGGCGGTTTCATTGGAAGGTATTTTAACACCGCAAAATACTAGCCTTGTTGATAGTTTCTGTGCTTTCAGATCCAAGATATTATGTGGGCGTCGGTGATTTCATTCGAAGGGTTTTTTAACACCACAAAATACTACCCTTGTTGATATCGCATTGTATGTTAAAAAGATATTATATAAATTGCACATTATTATTGAAACGGTTTTAGCAAAACAAGCGGAGGCTTCACTCAGGGCGCTAGGGTGAAAATCGTGGTAATTTGTTTTTATCTGTTTCTGTCACGCATCTTGGGAAATTATTTGTTCGATAGCAAAAGTGCTGAGAGTGTGCCTTTTAGTTAAACACGAAACCTCCGATCCCATCTTCATGGTTAAAATGGTATAAACAGGTTGTTATGGGCTCTCCCAACTGGGGATGGGACCCCGCTGGCATTTTTCGATTCCCCCTGGTTCAGAACAGGTGGCCCCGGTTCATACCCCCTGGCAAAATATTGGGGTCCCCGATTCATCGCCTCTTGAAAAATGTTTTTGTTTCCAATCGGTCCAAAGTACAAAAAACTGATCAAAATTTGAACTAAAATTCCGTTCTGAAGCCAAAAATTTAGCAAATTTTGTCAAAATTTGCTTCAAAATCGCTTTTCTCTTCATCAACAGCGTTTTGGCAATGTTTCTGACACAATTTTTAACCCTTTTCTTTTGGCAAAATACCCCCTGGCAAAATTGGGCGCCCCGGCTCGGAACCAGGGAGCCCTGGTTCATGCCGCCAGGCAAAATTTTCAGCGAATAAAAAGCCCCGTTATTAAGGGTTGTTTGCCAGATCAGTCCGTACAGGTACCAGTGTTTCGCGCCCTTATTAAGCGCCACAGGCTGCGAAACGGATATCACATCGCAGAAGTAGATTATAGAGATCTACAACTTTGCTGGAAACCCTTTTTTGTGGGACCAGTACCTGTGCCGCTGTGTTCTCGAATGGTCCATCAACACTTTGCCATTAAATAGTGATTTTTCAAATTTTGCTTGTTATTCGAGTATCTAGAGACCAGCACAAATACTTAATGCGTTGTCCGTTGTTTTCAGGGGTTTATGGTAGACGAGAATTAGGCTTTTTCAATGGGTTCAAGGTTCCAAAGGTTTTAGGGAGATACGTACGTCAAAACCCAGCTTGTTATAGGTTATTGAGCGGAGCGAAGCGAAGTGTTTATATTTTCTGTCTGGGATTAAAAAGGTCGATGTCCGTCCGTTCGTTAGTTCGTTCGTTCGTTCGGTCCGAGGGATCTCAAGAACCACTGAACCGATTTTAAAAAAAACTTTTTTGTTTGAAAGCCTATCATGTCAGAGTGTGCACCTGATATTTGGGATTAAAAAATTTTGAGTGGTTAATTAGTAATTAGCTAAATTAGTTAAGCTTATGCAGCTAAAATAGAGAATTTTGCAGTATTTGTGTTATTTTTTGAAATAGAATCGTTTCGATCAAACCATTATAGGTTTTTGGGTCGAAGAATTCAAACATAATATTTTTACCAATGATAAAGCCCTATGCCCTATGGAATGTAGTTATTTGAAGAACATAAAATTGAGTACATTCGTAATGCCACAGCCCAAGCTCCGTTCACAAATGTAGTTCCACTACCGACTAGTTATACTGTTATTAGTTGATTATAACTTATAAATGAAATAAACCATACTCGCGTCGTTTCACCCTCGCATGCGATACACTAGTTATTATTACTGTTATAATTTCGGCAGAGTATGTACACAACAGTGTAGAGAGAAATACATATGTACTACAATGCAAGATAAAATATAGACAAATCAAATCACAGAAAAACGTGAATTGAGAAATAACTGATCGAAAATTCCGCGTGAGAAGTAAATATCTAGGATGTCGAGCTAGAGGACCCAAGCCTCTGCCTATCCCACCAATGTAAAAATGTCACTCATAGCGTTAATTATTACAATGTAACAAAAATAATCCAAATACCTCTTCGTCAAAATTCAAATCCGACTGTCGATCTTCTTGAAGTCGAACAAATTTTTCAATCACAGTATGGAGGCCAGGACATATCGCAAGGAAGTACTGAAATTCATACCTAATATTATTTTATTAGTAGTAGTGTCAGTATTATGCAGCATTCACATAGTTGTGTGCAGTCATTGCTCACTGTGGCAAATTTTTTGAAAAAAAAACTTATACAGAAACTGTGTTACTTTTAAAAACCCTGTTACAGAACCTGTGTAACTTTTACAAACTACTAAGTAAACTGTCACTTTTAAAAAATTGTTACAGAAACTGCTTCCCATTTAGGAAAACTACTACTAAAGCTGTGTCAACTTTAGAACTGGTAGATTGTCTAATTGCGTAGGTGAAATAACAAATTCTTTGAACTTACCACAAGCTCTACAGTTATCCACCATGAATGTTTTGCAGCTACTCATCGCATTTCCTCAAAATCCGTGTACATATACCTGCTTCAAAATTATATACGAATCGAAAATTTTCACAACGATTAAAATTATTAGTTTCATAGTAAATCTTATCTTATTCAGGTTATAAAACCGTACTAATTACTGCTGTCGACCAAAAAAAGTCTGTATTCACGTTTTGTGTCGTACTATTTTTCCTCAAAATCCGTGTACATATACCTGCTTCAAAATTATATACGAATCGAAAATTTTCACAACGATTAAAATTATTAGTTTCATAGTAAATCTTATCTTATTCAGGTTATAAAACCGTACTAATTACTGCTGTCGACCCAAAAAAAGTCTGTATTCACGTTTTGTGTCGTACTATTATTTCCGTTAAATATTTTCATCAACAAAGCTAAAAATCAAAGTATTGCTATTATGGTTGTTGCACTTCTTACGATACGTGTGCGATAAATCTTTAACTGCATCAATAATTGAACCATTCCCATGTTAAACAATACCAACAAAATTTACATGAACTTCCGGAAAATACAAGTACATACTCGCCAGAAGTGACTGTCACATTTACAGGTAATGGCTCGCTCATGATTTCAAAGGTACTAAGCAAAACGGGCTTTGTGACACACAGAATTTAGTTGGTGTTGCTGCTTCAGAGCAGCATTATAGGGCTTCATGGGGTCCAGAGGCTTTGGAGTGGCACATACGTCCAACACAACGCCTGTAACAAGTGATTACATATTAAGACAACTATACATTATCAAGGTTCCCACAATTTTTCTACCCGAATTTCCCGTTCCCTTCCTTTCCAGACCAAATTTCATGTTGTTAGTAAACTAGTTTTCAATGTTTATCATCTAATCTGAATACCCGCTTAACCAGGTTACACATAAAATAGATGATAATAAACACGAGTTCATTAATATAATTTCAAATTGGACCTTTTGAGGGTTCAATTAGACAGTGCAACAACGAGACGACCGCAGAGCCGTTATCATCCGAAGTGTTTTGCCTCAAAGCACATATCCAAAATAAATAATAAGACTATAAATAGTGAATAAATCATTTTTCACATACAGCTATAATAAACTAAGCGCCTTGATCGGCAAATTCCCAAATACCGTAAAAACTGGACAAAAATAATTGTAATTGAGAAGAGGAGTAACAAAAAACAAACAAAATCAGAATCTCAACGCCAGCCATGTAATAACATTCCATTTTATTTTTCGCTGCAAGATTATAATTAATTCGTATTGACTGTTGACCTTTAGCGTGGACATGGCCAAAAGAAGTAAACGTCACAACCAGGTGACGATATCTTTGCGGCAAAACAGCATAATGGTTGCTACTTCTATTCAATAAAGTTGCAGGTTTTGTGCAAAATTGCGTATTTTTCCCGAATTTAACGCACTAAATGCTCAACGGTAGTTGGGAATTATTTAAATTTCGCGTACCTTATGAAATTTATACTTAATACCAAGTGACGCAAATATGGTATTGTTTACAAGCGCAGAACGGAGATCAGTCAGCACACCGGGAGAGTGTTGTCTTTTGTCAGCATACAAATGACGGGTAATCAAATAGTCGAGAACTGCGTCACCCAGAAATTCCAACCGCTAAAATAAAATACAAGGGAAAACATGTCTTGTGTACATTTTAGCAAGAGTCCCTAAGAGATGAGTACGCCAGCACGTCCCTACACTCTTATGTTGGCCTGTGTTCGTCGACATGGGCATTTTCGGCTTTACCCTTACTTACACGTGGGGGAAAGATTAAAATTCAATGGGACACCATGTTGAAGAGGGCTAATAGTTTTGTGGGGTTATGCAGGACCCCGACAGCTTTTAGAGTGACATGAGTTGCGAGCAGGATGCCCCCGACTTCGAGATCACAAAATTATCAGTTTTCATCGTCAATGTCACAGTTTATTTAAAAAAAATGTAATTTCGTCGCACAATTTCAAAACAAAGAAAAACATGACAAAATAATGTTTGCCCATTCGATAACCGTATGACGGAATATTTTCGGAATGCTTTATTATAAATAGCTCCATACGAAACGCGTTTGAAAACTAAATTTACTTGTCTCAAAAATCACAATTTAATGTGTTAAAGTTTTTTATCGAAGAAACCTCATCCGATTCAAACGTTATTAATGGAGAAAAGGAATTAGCTACAACAACGATTATAACTACAATATACTATCACTAGTCACAAAATACTACTACAACTACACAAAAACTACAGATATTTACCAGACTCAGAAATAATATTTACATGGAATTTTCAATTATCATTTACAACACTAAATCTTCAGTAATTTCGGCAAGACATACGTGTTCTAACCTGAATATAGCATATTATAGCACATATTACATTGAGTTACCGTTTCATATGGAATTTTTGAAATTTCAACTTCATCACAATCTTAATCAAACATGAATATTAAATTTTTCAAAAAATTGTACAAAACATTTTATTCGATTGATGTATCTGCTTTATCTTTCTAATTGACCCAGCTGGCTCTGGGTGAGAGGGCCAAGTATTTCGCCCACGCCCAGATTTCAACAGTTCATGTCACCAGGAAAATGTCGACCTCCTTCCAGCAGCTCACTCCCACCAGGTGCCTTTCTGCGCGAGTAAAAAGTTACCAAATTTTACTCTGATGCGCTAAATGTTATGCGAGTTTTTCCCTATCGAAAACCCCCCAAATGTTTCCCCTGTTGGGCTAACAATCGCAAAAAAAATTTTTATCCATACACAGTTGCGATCAGTCGCTTAATTACACATTTTTGACATTTTTCGAAAGTTATAGTTATTTATAGTTCCTCATCTCAACGTTCAACTGGGAACCCCCCCCCCCCCGATATACTGTGAGATTGCCCTAGGGTATTTTCAGCTCCGACAGTTCCACACTGCGAACCCCAGGTATAATTTTTGTAGTTCGGAGACGCCAGCCTAATTTTCCAGTGTTTTAGCTTTTTAGGAGTCATCCGAATGTGTTTAGGTTATTTTTCAGTTTTCCGGTTTTTCACTGTTTTAGCGGTCGAGGTCACAGTTACCAAACTGACCGTCCTCGAAGCTGGAGAGTCGGATATACCACCACAAAATAGAGGAGTCCGACATTCCACCGCAAAACTGGATTTGCAACTTACGGCCACTAAACTGGAACTGTCCGAGCTAAAACACCCTACAAACGTAAGGCGGAACACGCCAGTGTCATCAAACATACGGAAACAGTTTGCAGGACTGTTGTTACTCTTCCCTTATGCACTCTTTTTTGTTTTAGCAACAAGAAGTTTTAAAACAATACAACGAAACAGCTTCAGTTACCAATTTTCACGCGAAAAAATAATGGCGTCAGGGAATGAAAATAAAACCACATTAAAAATGCCCGATATTCACACAAAATCGATTCAACGAAACATTATTTGCGTACGTACTAGAAGAGAATGACAGTTCTCGACATCACCATACAAACATGTCGTACATGACACGGACCATTTCAATCTCACCTCTTCGGCTATTTTGGAGGATTGTCCCCTCGCTTTTGAGAGGAGTCATTGTACCGTAGACAAAAGTCTGTTCCCACTCCCACCAACCCGACCCAGTCTTGGGTCCTTAATGTCCCCAAAACAAAGGGTGTCGAAAAGAATTTTTTTGAAACGACACTCCTCCCAAAACTGGTGGTTGTCGGAACAAATTTCTGTCGATAGTAACTTGACCCCGACATAAAAGTGAGGGAGTAAACCTCCACCACCCCAAAACCGAAAGTGGTAAGGTCGAAATGAATAGAGTCATGCTCAACACATTTATATGGTAAATGAAGTTTCACACTTTTTTTCATGAAACCATCATCAACTCTTAGTAATATTCAGGTTTAAAATTATTGTTAAGAAAAAATCATATTGCTCAATTCCTTCTGCGTTTAAAAATTTGAAAAAGCGACATAAAATGGTTGTTTTCTGTCAAAATCAGTAATTTAATCGTGCGAAAATTCCTGTTCACAATAATACTAAACAGTATTCGAGTTCAGCGAACGCAATTCGTCGCTTTACGAAGTACGACAGCGTTTAGCGTAGAACCTGCATTTGCCCACTTCGTACTTTTATCCACGTTCATGAAATGGCGTATGTAATGAATTTAAGAGCGGTGTTGGCAATACATGACTATATAAAATTCAACGATCAAGAAACAAAATTAGGACACAATTCCAAGATAGATGATGAACCAAACAACGCTACTGTATTGTTTCATCGCAACTCGACTGTGAGCATTTGGGGAAATCGTGTTTTGCGCGAGCTCCTCGTGTCTAGAATTATTATACACCAACTTGGAAAAAGAACAACCCAGTAGTTCGCACCTTCAAACTTTTTTCGACATATTATACTGGTACTTACTTGATAACACTCGGTTATTCGATTATAATGGTATGACGCGTGCGTAAATGCTTGAACCAAATATGCCTTGTCCCGAAACGAATAGTGTAACGTTCTCTCAACTTCTGCAAAATTATGTTTGGTCCACAGACTGTACAGATGAACTTTCGGCTCCGCGACGTAACTAAGGAGCGGCAGTGGAGCTTTAAGCGGCAAAGCTTCGGGCTAAAGCAAAAATATTAATAATTCATCATCATAAAGTCCAAACGATTTATGGTAAGGCCAGTATTATAAATTATTTTAAGCCACAGATATTGAATATTCACATAATAATATTATTCTATTAAGACCTTTACAATAATCATGTATTATCGATATATACATAAAATGTACATAAATATGTATGTAGAAGTAGCAACATAATGTAATAACTTTTGATACAACAGTAATTATTTGTATTGTACAGTCGCTGCCAGAAATAAGTGCAATCGAAAATGATCGAAATCGCAATCGATCGAAATTTGGTTTAATCGAAAAAAAGCGAAATTTTAAAATTTTGAAATTTATCTAATTGCGCGAAAATCGAAAACGATCGAAATCGAAATGGATCGAAATTTCGTTTAATCTAAATCGGTCGAAATTTCGATCGATTATTTTGCACTTATTTCTGGCCGTGACTGTAGTTCCTGTAGATATTTGATCCAACGTTGTGCCACCACACCTTGCCAACCATTGTAGGCAGCTGTTTTGATCTGAAAACGTGACTTGAACGCACAGCCAATGTGAAATAAATTTCGAAATTTGCCTTCTAGCTTACTTATTTAGATCAAGTACTACAACGTACTTGCGGCAATAATTGAATCCCGGCCCATTGCATAAAACAAAGTGCGCTGTTCGGACCATAGGTCAACAGTTACACAGCTGTAAGCAATTCAACAGAATCGGCAGTGCTTTTGTATGTGCAGCTTACCTTCGGCAAAACTTGAAGCAAGAGCCATTGCATAAAGTGAAGTCCGCCTTCTAGCCCATAGGGCAACAGGTACACACAGATAAGCAATTTAACAAAATTACAATACTTTTTGTACCACTTAGCTTCAACAAGACTTGGAGCCCGAGCCATTGCATAAAGCGAAATGCGCCTTCTATACCATAGGTCAACAGTACACACAGAAAATAACTCGACAAAATCACAATACTATTTGTACCACATAGCTTCAACCAAGACTTGGAGCGTGAATCAAATCTTTGCATGGAGCGAAGTGCGCCTTCTAGATCTGGGCTCTCCAAATTGGGGGGGTGTCCTGAAATCTTGCTGGAACATTTCTGCCGCTGTTTCTTTTCTATTTGCAGGTTGGCGTCAACAATGACCTGGCTTCGGAACTAGGCTGCAATGTTCTCTTCGTGATTTAGTGGTTTAAATCTACGCGTATAGTAGTAAATAGTAGTAGTGATTGACAATCTGCACTTTCTACGTTACCGCAGCTAATGGTTCTTCACTCCTAGTCGTTTACTTCATCACTCATCGCCGTGCACGGCTCGTCAGTCGTCGTCGTCCGATATTAGCGGCAAACTGTGGACACTTTTAACCTGTCGTTTGTTAATCGTCCGTATATATAGTCACTACCAGCTACCGTATAAAACCCCATCAGCACCACCAAAGTACAACAACGCATCGTACTCGATCGTGCGACATCACAGAGACCACCCGCCGTACTGACAGATATACGCTGTCGTCAGCTTGCCAGTGTATTCAATGTGGGACCGATTGACGTTGCAATCTAGTCGTCGTTAACGTTCATACCAAATCCACTACTGTCGGCCACCGTATCAAGCAGCATTGGCTCCGACAGGTGAGACTATTATAGACATTTTGTAACATTGTGGCATTATTATAAATAATCTATAACATTTGGCGCAACCAGCATTCGAACATGCCACCCAAGTCTCGCTCTGGTGTCTTCAGGAAAGCCATAGGCCCGGTCCATGCTCGCTTACTAATATATATCAACGATGTCAGAAACTTTCAACAACCAGACGCCGGTGCAGCGCCAAACGATATTATCAACAAAATCGACGAAATCAATGAACTATCAGCAAAAATAGAGAGCAGTGTGAAAACACTCTATGAGTATAACGAAAAATGGCAGTCTTTGATATTGCGTCTCACAGACGACGAGATCGACGAGGAAGAGCTTTTGTACGAGAATACTATGACAGCTGAAGCCGATTTTCTACCAACTGTCGAAGAAGCTAAAGAACAGCTTTGTCGTCTCAATCGTCTAAAGGTATCTCTTCAGCGTAGGATTCCCACGACAACGACCGTCGCCGTTCCGGATCGAACTCCACACGCATCAACATCAGAGAAACTCCCAAATTACACTTGCCGGTCTTCGCCGGTGATAAAGTAGAATGGCCGGATTTCTGGAACATTTTCTCTACGAATGTCCACGATCGTTCACTCAGCGGAGCAGAGAAGTTGACTTATTTACGCGGTCAGCTCAAGGGGGCTGCCCTAGCGGTTATTGATGGAATTCGTCTGACAAACGAAAACTACGACGTGGCTGTGAAACTGCTGAGAGAGCGATTTGACAGGACACCGAATGAGCTTGTTGGAGCTCTGTATAGTCAGCTTAAGCGGATTTCACCATGTGGCGAAGAACTCGATGACGTCTTAGCCACATTTGACGCGTGTGAAAAGATATTTCGACAGTTACAGTCGGCAGGGGAAGATGTTTCCACCAACGGCTCGCTAACAATGGATGTTCTTTCAAAATATCCACAGTCCACAGTTCAACATTTGATGGATCATCAGGAGGTGGGTCCTCACTCCAGTCTTGCCGATATTCGTTCAGCGTTACAGATGTTCATCAAACGTCGTCATGCGATGTATGAAGTTTTTGACGACCTTGAGTCATTCTCTGTAACCAATCGAGTGTCTGGAACGAGTATTTGGAAAAACGATGTGGGCAAGACTGCGAGGCACCCTAAGGCAGAAACTTCGGCGTTTTCGGCAACTGCAGCTTCGAAAATGAAGGGACCTGGTGCGGTGGGCCAAAAAACCCGTGCTACCTTTGCGGAGGTGCGCATTTTTGTGGAGAGTGTACGGCGTACAAGACGGTTGCGGATCGTCGGGATCGAATACGTGCACTGCAACGGTGTTTACGGTGTCTTGGGTTGGGGCATATACGGAAGAACTGTCGAGTAGATGCTTCGCGAATCCGTTGTTTTCGATGCAAGGAAGTGGGTTCTCTTGTCACAGCCTTCTGTCCGCTTGGGGAAAAGAGGTCAAATGTAGCGTCAACTGTGTGCTCTGGTTCATCATCGGATGAGCAAAAGCATACTTTGGACCCACCGCTTGAACCGGGCAATAATTCTGCACTTCTAAGTGTTAATGAGACGGCTGTATTGATGACGGCAAACGTGGAGATTGTGAATCCGCAATCCAGTAGCAGAACTCGCGCCCGTATTCTTTTTGATTCTGGTAGTCATAGAAGTTATATTACGTCGAGATGTGCCGAACGATTAGCATTGTCTAGCTTGCAGTCCGAAACCATTGGTGTTGCTGTTTTTGGCTCTAAGCGTACACATTCTGTAGCGTCACAATTAGTAAAATTATGCGTGTTTGAACAATCGGGATCGCAGCGCGAGATTTTTGCTCACAGCACTCCTGTCATTTCGTGTTGCACCGTTTACGCACCAAGTTTGGTTCCCGAGGATCTGAAGATGCTACGCGAGCGTAATTATAAACTAGCAGACGATTCAGGAAATGATGGTAGCTTGGACATTTTGATAGGCTCAGATTATTTCTGGGAGTTCGTCTCTGGCGGTGCTGCTGTGCCCATGCCGTCGGGGTTGTTCCTAATTCCAGCGTCTGTTGAGGTTTTTGTTGGAAGTTCGTCATAAAACGAGTCACAAAAGTGGTGGTGGCGGTGGTTCCACACTCTTGTGCATCACCAATGTCCCGTCTTCTAGCCCCCTTTCAAATATGGGCAACGTCAGTCATGTTCAGGCAGCGTATCCTGATATTGATCAATTCTGGAAACTCGAAAATATTGGAATAGCAGACTCTCCGCATATTGTTGATGACGACATCGCGCTGCAGCAGTTCAACAGTAGCGTTCGCTGGGAGAATGGCCGGTACTCGGTGAAATGGCCGTGGAAAGAAAATGCTGATGACCTGCCGACAAATATTGCGTTGGCGATGGGAAGATTTCGGTGTTGAGCAAATGTCATGATGTCATTAATCAGCAGCTCGAGCGTGGAATAATTGAGAAAGTATCCGGTGCCATTGACGCGTTGAACAAAAATCGACTGCACTATCTTCCTCATCATCCGGTGTTGAAGCCATCGAGCACTACTACTAAAGTCAGAATAGTCTATGATGCGTCCGCAAAGTGTAGAAAGGACAGTTTGTCATTGAATGAGTGTCTCTACCGGGGTCCGGTTTTACTTCCAGATATTTGCTCCATTCTAATACGATTTCGGATGAATTCGATAGCTATCATAGCTGATGTGGAGAAAGCGTTTCTCCAGATTGCGTTGCAGGAGTCGGAAAGAGATGTGACCCGGTTTTTTTGGTTTGCCGATCGCTCAAGTTCTTCGGATGACAGTATCGCAATATTCCGTTTTGTCGGGTGCCTTTTGGGGTCATTAGCAGTCCCCTTCTGCTAGCAGCAACTATACAGCATCATTTGGGAAAACACAACGGAACGGTTGTCGGAATGTTGGAGGAAAACATATATGTCGATAATGTTGTTGTTTCGGCTGGTGACACTGAATCTGCACGAAACTTTTACGTTGAAGCGAAACGGTTGTTCCGTTTGGCATCTATGAATCTGCCAGAGTGGTGCACAAACTCTGTACGTGTGATGGATATAATTCCGCCGGCTGATCGTACAAGCAGCCGCCGCAATAAGGTATTAGGCCTTATGTGGGATAGCGAAACAGATATGCTATCATTGGTAAAGACGAATACATTCAAGCGGTCGGTCAACACAAAGAGGATGGTGATGCAAGCAGTAGCGTCCGTTTTCGACCTTCTGGGTTTGTTCCAGCATGCGGTGGTGCCGAGTAAACTGTTTCTTCAACGTTTGTGGCGCCAAAATAAAGATTGGGATGAAGTATTAGACGACGACTGCCAGAGTGAGTGGAAGACTATATATATACTGATCTGTCTCCGATATATGAATTCTCGATTCCCCGAAATCCGGTGCCAGCAAATACTGTTTCAAACGTGACGATTGCCGTGTTTGCGGATGCCTCTGCCGCGGCGTATTCCGGTGCAGCGTACTTACGGATACAGTCAATGCGTACGTCGGGCAAGGATTCCATTACTACGTATTTAGTTATGCCGAAATCACGACTAGTTCCAAGTTCTGGCAATAAAATTTCTCTGCCTCGGTTAGAGTTGCTAGGAGCTGTGATTGCAGTACGGCTAGCGAAATTTGTGCGCACAGCTATTCGGGCACCGGTAACAAAAGTTTACCTTTTCTCCGATTCCGTCTGCATCGTTCGGTGGATCCAGTCAGAAACCTCTTTCAGTTTTTGTACAAAATCGCGTCAAAGAAATCAAGGCGTTGGGGAATGCTGAATACTTGTATGTCAGCACAACAGAAAATCCGGCGGACTTTGGGACAAGAGGAAAATCTGCCGCCGAACTCATTGATTCGACGCTTTGGTGGTCAGGACCAACGTGGTTGTCGAAGCCGCGCAATGCATGGCCGGCTGTTCCAGATTTAGAAGTTTCATCACAGATGATTACTCGGATAGAAGAAGAACATCGTAAAAGGACACAACCAGTATTTGTAGCAGCAGAAGAGCCCGGTGGCCAGAATTTGTTTTGCGGCATTGACCCGACGCGTTTCTCGCAATTTCGTCGGCTGCTCGGGTTACTACACTTTGTTTGAAGTTTTTGAAGACGGTATGGTGGCTCAAACTCTCTCCCCATGCACCCCAACGTACGCGGTTTCAAGCTATCTTTGGCAACTTATCGTCTAGTGGTATGATTATGTGTGGTGATTTGCTAGAAACTACACGTATGTGGGTAATGTCTGTTTAACAGACTCACTTTCTGAACATCCTCCGCGCGAAGTGCCAAGAGACATCGTGTGCGTTAGCGAAACAGTTGGGGGTGGTATCCGATGCAGACGGAATGCTCAGGTGTTGTGGTCGGTTGGAAAACGCCGATCTCGATCCAGATACGCTGCGTCCGAAATTACTGGCGAAAGGCGACTATGTCACCGACTTAATTATCAAGGAGATCCACGGAAGCCACTTCCATGCGGGGGTCGCCCATACGCTGTCTCAACTCCGCAGAGAATTCTGGGTGCCAAAAGGACGAAATGTAGTAAAACGGGTATTGGGACGGTGTTTGGTATGTCGTCGATTCAAGGGTTCATCATATAAGTTGCCAAAGATGCCACCCTGGCCCCGAGAACGTGTTGGACGTTCGTCTCCCTTTCAGTTCCTCGGTTTAGACTACCTCGGTCCCGTAAATGTGAAGGTGGGCGCCGACGTTCGCAAAATGTGGGTGTGTCTATACACCTGTTTGGCAGTGCGCGCAATTCATTTAAAGTATGTAAAAGACGCTAGTGTTTCATCCGGTTTATTTCGCGGCGAGGTACGCCGAACGTAGTGGTATGAGACAATGCGCCGCAGTTTCGAACTGTGAAGACAGCACTAGATCGTATTGCACGCAATGCTTACAGCGGACGAACTCCAAACATTCTCGGCGACGCGGAATATCACGTGGAAGTTCACTACCGAGTTGGCGCCTTGGCAAGGAGGCGTATATGAACGACTCGTTGGTTTAGTGAAGTCGTCATTGAAAATAGCGGTTGGGCGACGGCTGTTGCAGTGGTCCGATTTTTTGACATAGGTTGTGGAAGTGGAAGAGATCACCAACTGTAGGCCTATAACATATGTCGCCGCGGAATTCCATTCGAGACCAGCTCTAAGGCCAATAGATTTCTTAACGGATCTGCCGGTCGGGTTGCCGCAAGCTGCGGCTTCCATGGAATTGACCGGAGGTGACGCCGGAACGAATTTGTTACGGTTTTGGAAGTCTAAGCAAGGTCGTCTGGACTCCTTGTGGCGACAGTGGTACGACGACTATTTGATCTGCCTACGAGAAAGTGCGCGACTGCAACACAGACATCAACGTGGTGGAATCGATGGTCATCCGCAAGTGGGGGAGGTGGTCCTGGTAAAGGACATCGATGCGCCGCGTGGTCACTGGAAGGTGGCTAAGGTGGTTCAACTGTTGGTAGGATCTGACGGTGCCGTCCGGTCGGTTGAAGTGCTTATTCCAAATGGGTATAAAATTCGGCGTGCTCTGAATTTCATTAACGCATTAGAAGCGAGTCCGAAGACATTTGCCAACGAGGAAGAGGACTTTGAAGGTTTTTCGCTAGAAGAGGTTCGCGAGGTTGAAAATCGAGTGGACAACGCATTGCATCGAGGCCAAGAGTTGGTAGCTAATATGCTCTCAATATCAACATATCTGCTCGTTTTCAATGTGGCTGAAGCGATCTGCGCCGAACAGTAGTAATTATAATTGTGTTGTAATAATTATAACAGTAATTTTATTGTATTAATATTAATGCTCACTTGTTTTTTTATTATCTAGTAACAAGGTAATTTTTTGTGTTTGTTGGTGGTGGGCTTTGTAACAATGTAATGTCATATATTTGTGAACAATTACGTAATTTAACAGTTGGTAGAGCGACTGAGAAATTTATCTATCCTTCCGTCTCAATTCTCGCGACATCAAATTCTCGTGCTTGGAGTATCCTGAAAGCTCCATTTCTGAAACGTTTCTGCCGCTGTTTCTTTTCTATTTGCAGGTTGGCGTCAACAATGAGCTGGCTTCGGAACTAGGCTGCAATGTTCTCTTCGTGTTTTAGTGGTTTAAATCTACGCGTATGGTAGTAAATAGTAGTAGTGATTGACAATCTGCCCTTTCTACGTTACCGCAGCTAATGGTTCTTCACTCCTAGTCGTCTGCTTCATCACTCATCGCCGTGCACGGCTCGTCAGTCGTCATC
Organism: Trileptium ribeirensis; assembly: GCA_030248225.1. Taxonomy (NCBI): domain Eukaryota; kingdom Metazoa; phylum Nematoda; class Enoplea; order Enoplida; family Thoracostomopsidae; genus Trileptium; species Trileptium ribeirensis. Next base: position 15,803 of record JASANE010007829.1, read on the forward strand.
GTCCGATATTAGCGGCAAACTGTGGACACTTCTAACCTGTCGTTTGTTAATCGTCCGTATCTACAGTCACTACTAGGTACCGTATAAACCCCCATCAGCACCACCAAAGTACAACAACGCATAGTACTCGATCGTGCGACAACACAGAGACCACCCGCCGTACTGACAGATAGACGCTGTCGTCAGCTTGCCAGTGTATTCAATGTGGGACCGATTGACGTTGCAATCTGGTCGTCGTTAACGTTCATACCAAATCCACTACTGTCGGCCACCGTATCAAGCAGCATTGGCTCCGACAGGTGAGACTATTATAGACATTTTGTAACGTTGTGACATTATTATAAACAATCTATAACAGGTGGGGAGGCATGGCATTTTTCGGTTCCCCTGGTTCGGAACAGGTGCGCTCCGGTTCACTCCCCCTGGCAAAATGTAGGGCTCCCCGGTTCGTCGCCTCTTCTAAATTTTTTTGTTTTCAATCGGTCCAAAGTACAAAAAATTTGATCTAAAATTGGTACTAAAATTCCGCGAAAAAATTGCGCAAATTTGGTCAAAATTTGCTTCAAAATCGCTTTTTCTCTCCATCAAAAGCGTTTTGGCAGTGTTTCTGATACGATTTTTAACCGTTTTTCCCTTGGCAAAATGACCCCTAGCAAAATCGGGCGCCCCCAGGTTCGGAACCAGGGGGCCACTGGTTCATACCCCCTGGAAAAATTTTCAACGAATGGAGAGCATATTAGATCATAGGTCAACAGGTACACAGCTATAAGCAATTCAACGAAATCGGTAGTGCTTTTGTATGTACAGCTTACCTTCGGCAAAACTTGGAGCCCGAGCTATTGCAGAAAACACAGTACGCCTTGTGGTACATGGATTAGAAAGAGAATGTAAGCGATTCAACGTAATCGATAGTGCTTTTGCACAACTTACCTTAGGCAAGGTTTGGAGCCCGAACCACTGCATAAAACGAAGTACGCCTTGTGGTACGTGGATCAGCAAGAGAATGTAAGCGGTTCCGCAGCAAACCGCAACGCTTTTGCAAAATTTACCTTCGGCAAGACTTGGAGGCCGAGCCATTGCATAAAACGAAGTGCGCCTTCCGGACCATAGGTCAACAAGTACACACCGATAAGCGATTCAACTGCGTCGGCAATGCTTTTGTCTGGTACCGAATGCTGAGTGAGCAAATTATACGGAACAGGCGTCAGGTCATTTTGCGTATACCAGTTTTTGGGGTCTTTGGTCGCTTCAAAATCTGTAACAAAGAAAATAAGCAGATTTATTGTCGAAACTGGAACATATTACAATAGTTTATAATCTGGTTCATATTACAAATATTCGCGCTTTATGAGCGCTATACGCCATCATACTTTCGCTTTACGAGCGAGAAACTAATAAGTACTATTCCTTATAAGTTTCGGTACAAGTAGGCGAGATCGTTGTGCGAGTACTGTACAAGTTCGTTCTTTCGCTCCATTGTGTTGCGTTTTCAAATAATTAGATGATTAGCAAGGACCGCTGGGTTTTTAGTTTCGGGGGTCATATCTTCAACTTGAACAGCTATGCTTCTATAGTTCTGCTCCTTCATATTAATGCACCTACGTAGTCTCGAGTTTGGCATATAAATTAGTCGATTATCAATTCACATCAATAGAATAAACGACATACCAAGGAGTTCAATCACCTTTCCTTAGTGCCGTGTTAACCCCATAATGATTTTTATGTCGTTATCATCATTCATTTGCTTGGATCAAAAACAACTCCAAATGTAAAAATTCAGGTGGAGGCGGAAGTTGAACACGCACCTTCTGGACTGCTATGAAGGGGCAGTGCACTAGACCACTCGGCCACGTTTTAACAAAATATGTAATGAATTACACTGCGGGTCATTCGAACTGTGTTGCGAGTTTGCCAAAGAGGTTTGTTAAGCTGCAATATGCTAGACTTAATAGTTTAGGGCGGATAGCAAGAAATTAGCGCGGCAGAAATAAAACAAACACAGAAAGCTAGCTACCCGAATTCCATGGTTATAGCCGGCAAAAGCATGACAAAACCACTACACTATTACAAAAACGATCTGAATCACCCTTTTTATTCAGGCTCGCGTGTCTTTATAGTTTGTTCAGCCACTGAAAAATCGTAACCATTGCAGCAGCAATTTGATTAGTTTACTGAAAGGTTACGCAGCAACAGAGGAGAAATAATGGTGGCTATTACCTACGATAAACCCCACAGTTGTGATAATTTTCGTATTTTGCGATAACTATTATTCTGCTTCGTTTCCTTAGTAGTAGGGGTTGGTAGGGGATTTTCCCTTATGTCGGCTATCGGTATTAAAAGATGACGGGAACTCACTTTCAAGAAATTTTTCCGTCTCAACTTTTCCTTCGATAAATTGTTCCATTTGCTCATCGTCTTCCTCGACGTCGGCGTTGTTTTCAGCCCGGAGTCCTTCGAGCGGAGCGTAACCGGGCGGTAGCCAGTTGTCGTTTGGATCGAACTTCACAGCAACCATAAGGTCGCCTGCAAAAAATAATTAAAACACTTGTATTTAATGTATAATATCGCTAAATTCGGTATCAAGTAATTCTAATGTATTCATTTTTCCCTGGCTTCTCCATGGGGTCAAAATTTATGAATACTACTAACCGGTGGAATCTCCCTGCCATGAATCACGAAAAGCCCAACCAAAAGTTTCGGCTCACGGTTCCGATGATTTGTTTTCTAATTTCTTTCATTTGTGGTGACTTTTGTTCGAATTATGACGTGTTTCAGCACCAACCATCAATTCAAAACTATATTTGCAAAATATTTAGTTGCAGCATCACTTGTAAAGTTCAAAACTAGAACCACTTTTACCTTAAGTTACTAGTTTCCAGTCAATACTAAACCGGAGGCGATCAAGTATGGGGTTGCCCGCCTCCCCGGTTAGTCAGTTGGGGGCGACCAAAATATTGGGGTGCGGCAAGGACCGGTGCAGCTTCGCTGCAACCGTGAGAAACCAAATATGGGGCTACCCCTTCTTCATATTTAATGAGAAGCCAGTTTTCATCGAATAGCGTTTCCCTTAGTAACTATTACACCTTACTTTGATTGACCCATAAATTAATATATCTGATCCGCTTTCTCAGACTATCTCAAATGTTCCTGAGAACACCGAACCGGGGGTGCGAACTTTGGTTTCCTTCAGGTCAAACTGAGGGTATGAGAAACATAATAAATAGCATAAATAGCTGCCTCACAGTAAATATACAATAATAATACACATATTTTAGAATATATCTAAAGTATATCGACTGGCGGGAATAAATTTTAGTGGTTTTGGCCCCAGCTGGTTCAAAATTTAGAAATTTTTCTAGTTCCAAAAGGAAAAAAGCTAGATTTTTGCCTCGCAAAGAAAAATTGGCCTATTTTTAGTCATGTATAGATATATGTAGGAGACCTAGAGGGCTGAGCTGTGAGAAGCTGGAAAACAAGCACCTGAGGCAAGGACAAAATACCTAGGGAGGCGTCCTCTTCCTCCCCCAAGTTGGAAAGTCAGCTGATTAATCAATTGCGTCCACGCATCGCGAACTTGTGGAACCAACTTCAGATTAATCATAACCGCCCGGGTTCAAATTAAACTTGTGCTGGAAAATAGAAATAAATATGTATTAATAAACAAGTTATATTAGGTTTAAGAGTATTTTTTTAAACATTTTACAACTCCTTAACATTTTTCACAGTGAACGCAGTGCGGGATGCCGAAAAGTTTTTATATAATGTTAGTAATCGATTTATTAAAAAGGTCATTTTGCAGTCGTAACAATAGGGTAAAACCATTTGATTTTATTCAAGTTCTTTCCAAGTAAAAACAATGTTTTAGACATTAATATTTAACTTCAATGTATAAGAGGAAGCAATTTGGAACAAAAACACAAAACCACACAAGACCGATATTTCAATGAAAAGAAAATAAAATTTAGCTCCAAACTAAAAATTTATAGACGAATAGGAATAAAAAGAATAATATAAAATAAAATATAATAATAATAATAAATAAATAAATAAAATAAATAAATAATAATACAAAATGTGATAAAGATAGCAGCGTTGTTACTGTCCCAGAAATATAACCAAAACATTGGAGTTAATTTATTCTAAGCAGCAATGTTATAGAATTATATGTCTCAATCGGATGCTTTGCCAGAAACTGAAAAGCCTAACTTCTACAAATTAAAGCGATGTGCTAATTTTTGGGCCTCTGAGACTAACATTCGGAGACCCGAGGTCAGCTTTGACCCGTAACAATGGAGGAATCCGTAACTAGGAGACAAACCTTGGCTTTTGCAAAATATCGAAAGTTTTTACAAAAATTTCCCAAAAATATTAAAAAATTGACGAAATAGAAAATTAACAAAATTGGGCAAAATCGGCAACATTGGGTAATAAAAACTGTGGAAAATTGGCAAAAATTAGACAAAACGTTAGCAAAAATTCGGGAAAATTTTCAAAGGCAGGTGGACACGAAAATCGTGGTGGTCAAAACCAGAATTTAATGCCAGGGTGAGCTATGTTTTTGGGTCACGCAAGCCCAACGAGGGGTCAGTCACCCTTCTGCCTATAATAAAAATCTCGGATGATAAAGTGACATGAGCCGTCTCACGCCCACCCGAATCCAAATTTTGCAAAAATTCTGTGTAAGAGTTTTTCGACACACCTGCTTGCGAGCCATCACGTTTTCAACATTTGTACCGAAGCTAAGAAACGGTAATTATATGAGATACAAACAAACCCTATCATGTGTGTCCGACACAACACGGCGAAAATAAAATAGCTGACTTCTCCAAAAGGGGGCGGTGGGAACCTGGCATTTTTTGGCGCCCAAAACATTGCAATTCCTTTTTAAAGTTAAAAATCTGCCTAATTTCTCCGAAAACAATTGGTTGAAAAATTGCTTTTAACCTCAATAAACACTGTTTCTGTGCCTATTTATTAACAATTTTAGCGTTTTTCGCTAAAAAATATTAAATTTTGAAATTTGTTTTCATTGCAACCCCCAGTTAACACAACCAGGAAAAATTGGGCGCCCTAATAAAAAGGGTTCATGCCCCCGGCAATATTTTCAGCGAATGGAGAAGCCTGAATCGATAACTCATACATACTTACCAATGTTTTTCTTCTTGCCCAACCGATACAGATTATAATTCGACACCTGTTTGCTGCGCAGGAACGACAATTTGCCTTCGTGTTTGTCCGGATGAGATTTGAAAAGAAATATTGTTATCGCGTATTTGAGAAACGAATCGCCGACCGTCTCCAGTCGCTCAAGATTAAATCCATCGTTCGCATTCGACATTGTTAGCGCTTGGAGAATGAGACCAGGCGATGGGCCGTAGCGACAAGACTTCATATCTTTGTCCTAAAACACGAATTGGGTTCCTTTAATAAAATTTAACGCCGCCTAAAAGAAACAAGTATGTGTATACACACCAAGAATAGTGATAAACATATATACGAACTCAGATTTAGTTTGTCTACTTCAATTTCTGATCAATTATTGCAGATATAATAATTTATAAAATATGATCATATCCAATAAACATTGCTCCAAAACAATTTTTCATAATAATGCTCTAATTTGGTTTCCAATATTTACGAATTTTGTTTTCCATATTTTATTCAAGGCGCTACAGATATTAAATATTAGTCATACATTGCTGATCGCAACACAGTCGGCATTTCTATAGGCAAAAATGCAGAGGGTTGATTTCCATGGGCTCCCCCTGTTCATTCTCAGGTGATCATCTCCAATTTTTATTTAAAGTGTGTTAAATATGTATTTTAATACTTCATGTTTTTGCTATGTTGAATTAAAATTGAAACTAATTGAAATAGATTTTCTTCTTCCCTGTGGCTGTCACTAATAACATTAATGCCTCTCTGTACAGGGCCAAAATTTTACGTGACGTGCTGTGATCTATGGCTCCCCAACACCAGCATGCAGGGCGGAAATACTTGGGGATTCCCCCATTTTAGCTGGTAGAAACCGTGCCCTCAGATTCTATCTGGTGGGAGAAGTAGGGCCGCCCCCCATACTTGGTCTCCCCGGTTCCTTTGAACTTACCAGTCGGCTGACGAACAGGGGGTCACCCCACATACTCTGTTGTCCTCCGGTTCAGGTATTAACCTATTAACCAGTAACGTAAGGTATAAGTTGGGTCGTTTTTTAGCCTTACGTGGTGCTAAAATTGAATATTCATTGAAATATGTTGAGAATATAGTCTTGAATTTGTGGTTGGTGCCAAAACAAAACACAATCTCAAAAATCACCATAAATATGAAAAAATTAATACTTAGTAACCGGCTATCAAAGGTGAAACAGAGCGAGCGTGGTCTCATTTTTAAGTTATTTTGTTTAATCAACTGTAACAGGCTGTGTTTGATGAATATTCCCTCTTAACATGTCTTGGACCCTGAACCCATTGAAAGCCCTAAATCCTCGCCGATCCTAATCCACCGAAAACACATAAAGTACTTGTGCTGGTCTCTAGGTAACCAAACCTCGTATTGAGCCTACCGATAAACCTATATAGACAATTGTTAGTTACCTGTACACAATACGTAACCAAAGAAATAAAGACAGACTATATTCCGAAAATCGGGTTCATTGATCCTAAACCCATTAAAACCCATGAAACTGCCTGAAATATGCACTGTGGACATAACTGTATCCAGCCAAGAAATACATATATACAGTCACGGAAAGAATTAAATGCAAAATAATTGATCGAAATCGATCGATTTCGATTAAACGAAATTTCGATCGATTTCAATTTTGGCGCAATTAGATGAATTTCAAGATTGTAAAGTTTCGATTAATATTCGATAAACAATAGATTTCGATTTCGATCATTTTTGATTGCACTTATTTTTGGCCGCGACTGTATATATATACAAAACATTCTTGATGCCCTGGACGCAATACATATTCGGACAAATAAAAACGCACTACATTTTGGAAATCGGGTTCATCGACCAGAAAACCTTTGAAACCCAAAAAAGTATAATATAGCCATGGTCTGTACATAGCAAAATCATCGTAGCCAGTATGCGTGATAAATTAATGACACTCATTGTAAGGTAAAAAGAAACAATAACGCCGCAAAATCTGAAAAATGGCTATATTTCTGGCAAAGGCTCGATGAAGCATATTCGTGCCCACAGTGGCCCAGGGGAATGGTCCCCAAAAAAGTCGTAGACAGTAAAGGTGTAGATCTCGATAAGCTGATTTTGCAAGTATTATGAGCTCTAATAGCTAATTTCATTTTTCATACAAAGCCTGTGTAGCGAGATATGGGCTGCGCAACTCTGGTACCCGTATGACCAGATTTGGCAAAGTACCCTTAAAAACCTGTTTTTATGCCATTTTGACCATGAAGATGGGATCGCAGCTAATGGGCGCATCCTCGTCACTGTTGCTAGACAAAAAATTTACCGAAATCCTTCAACTCGAAGATGAGTTTTGAATGACGGAAACAGATTTCACAATTTTCCCCCTTGCGCCCTCAGTAGAAACACCACTCTCTTCGCTCGCTGAGTTTCAATAAAGCAAAATCATCTGAACTGGAGGGGGCAGCCCACATTTGTCGACCATTAGCCCGGTTTATTGAAAAACCACTGCGGGCTACAACAAATAAAAACGCTTGTTACTGTTACGCTACCAATTACATAGTGCTAGTGGATGGCTTTTAGTTTGACGGACAAATTCTCAGCTGAGAGTTCAATTTGCTAGCAAATTGCCGCACTTAACATTGGACAGGGACCTCGGTTGGCCAAATAGTGTCTTTGCTTTAACTCCTCTATTAAATTCAGGAAGTCAGACAACACCATACAGTGAATATGAACAGGGAAGGTACGAACCGTTACCTAGACATTGCACCGGTTTGGACGGGACCAACCTCTGTGAACAGAAGTTGCAACACAAAAGCTGTTACCGTACTGTTGTTTTATTTTGTCCATGTATGTACCTATATTTGTAAATTTTCAGACCCCCAGTTCCCAATATAACCTGACGGTGAGAAATTTAACAGTATCATATATTTCGTTTTAAATTCTGTTTGGAAAAAGACACAAACCCCACACCACTACTAAGTTAGAAAATTATAACCAAATCCAGGCTGTTTATTACGGAAATTTAATATCTCTAAATTGGGAAGAGGGCCCACACGGAAAATACAGCAATACCCGAAAGTCATAGATTCGTAACTGGCCAGTACAATGCTGTCCAAGTCAATCATGCTGCTCATCAACGCCGGATCTAACTACTAAATTATTGGTTTATAAGAGAAACGTTGATTAAATTGTCAAGTATTTAAGATAAAGAAATTGTTAATAATGCACCCCATACATAGATATGCTGCTTAAATTATTTCGTGAATTGTTACTATTTACCTCAAATTTCATCTGGGGCTCGGTAACACCGTCAAACAGAGCATCGTTTTGTTTTTCGAACGAAATGAAATCGTCGGAAATAGGCACTGAGACGACTGATGACGGTGGACTAGCCGAAGACGCACTCGGTGATGATGCCTCACACCGCTCTCCACCAACTAATGGCGACTTCGTAGGGCTAGGCACTCGACGTTTCGCCGCGCCTGTATCCGTACCAGACCCAGCCTTACTAACTTTCGTAGCCATTAAATCAGAAAGCGGTACATCAGCAGAACAAACCAAAATACCACCTCCCATGTTTTCCTTTGCTTCGAGACTTTTCACTGAGCTGGTCGAACCATTCATTAGCACAGCGCTTCGTTTTCGTTTATTCAAAGTTCCCCTAGAAGCTGCTGTTGTACTCGATCCGGCCGCGGAATAATCTAAAGACGGAGAAACTCTTTCTTCGTCAAACTCCGACCAATCGATAGTTTCTATCGGCGGCCGATGGTCTGTATCGTCGAAAGTCAGCTCAAGGTTAGCCAATATATCAATATTATTTGATGGTTCGTTTGCAGTTGTCCCAGCTCCGGCAACTCTCGAACCTAAAGGATCAAATTCCACATCAGTCATCATGAGCGAAGACATAGTGACTCCACCGCTTGAACTTCGTTCAATTACACTATCTTGATTATTAGTCCCTGACGTTGTCGTAACAACCGGAGTCGCAGTTATGCTAACTGGAACATATCCATTTGCTTTCGGAGTAGCGACGACCCTGTGGCCACTCTCTCGTACTTCCCTTGACAACTGAGGGATTTCCGAGTCGATAATGTTGGTTGCTACAGCTGCCGCAGCTTCATCAAACGCAATATCCTGAAGCAATGCAGCTGGGTCAACTATACCATCAGTGCCCAGAGATAGAAACTGCACTCCGCCACCGGTGAAAGCTGGATCAGTTCCATTCGAGCCTGCACCAAGTCCTAAGCCGCCAGCCGATGCAAACCGGACATCATTACCGTTACTGTCACCGTCTTCGCCTAAGTTCCACCCAGTTGGTACTATATCTCCGCGAGGGGCAAATAAACTAGCAGAATTAAATCTAGAATTCCCACCGTCCTCTGCACCGGAAACGTTACCTGTACCAGACAACGTGGTTGAGGCATCGATAGTAGAGCCATTCGATATAGAAGCCACTTCACCGATAGCCTCCACTGCACCAGGCAAAGCAGTCGAATCAATAAATTTTTGCTTCCAACTTGTATCGAAAAACATTTCACCTTGCGCCATTTCAAAATCCCATAACGTTTCAGTGTCACACCCTTCTACTGTGGTACCAACACCGGTACCATCACCAGCGACAGTACTAACGGACGCCGTCGGATTGTTAGGTGGAACTCGTCCAGGTACGTTTTGCCAATTAACCTTACTAACTGCTTCTTCTGCTACAATCGGATTATTAGCTGTCAAAGCGTTAAACGAAACTGCTGGCATATTGAGCAGATCCACATTTGAAATTCCACTAAAAACATTGCTATTAACATTTATACCATTTAAATTTTCAGCTAAACAAGGATCCCAGACGCCGATTTCAAATTCCGAGCCAGTACTTTCCGATGTTGCAGCAGCAGTGTTCACCCTTTTTGAAGTTGATACTTTCTACAAAGATAAATGTACATTATTAAAGTTGTTTTTACGACAAAAATATGAGATAACTGTGAGTGAAGTTCGTTCTTTTGTAACAGAGCAGTCATTTTTGGTTACTATTGCATACTGGCATAGCCACGGGGGTGGGGTTACCCCACATTCAAAATCCCCATGTTCGTGAGATTTTCCCCATGTCCGCCCCCCCACTAGGCCGAAACCCCCATGTTCAACTAATTCCAAATTTTTTTATGTCTAAAAATTTGTTTATTTGCAAACTGTTTTTTAAACATTATGCTAAAATATCGTTTTAGCTTGAAAATACATTCACGGCAGTAAAAATGCATGAAAATATGGAAATATTTAGTATTTTTAGGCAAAATTTATTCACCCACTTGTAATTTTCCCCCGAGAATGAACACGGAGGCCCCCGAAGTTCCCCCACACTTTTCAGAAGGCTGTGGACAGGCCAGGTATATGATCGTTTCCTACACCCTACCAGATTGAATGGACCGGGAAACGTCTAAGCCGTGTTGCTAGTTGAATAGCATCTAAAGTTACAGCTGCAAAAATCTAAAAATAGGACGTTACAAAAATTTAGTTTCCGTATTGGCGGAATATCCAGATGACAACGCAGCATTCATCCAGCTCAAAGCGTGAATTTTTCGAGTATCTAAGAATCTCACGGGATTCCCAAAATGTTTCCCATAATATTTTAAGTGTGCGGCAGACGACCGATTAGCACTATTTAAATAAACTAAACTAGTCGGTAGTGGAACTACATTTGTGAGCGGAGCTTGGGCTGTGGCATTACGAATGTACTCAATTTTATGTTCTTCAAATAACTACATTGCATAGGGCTTTATCATTGGTAAAAATATTATATTTGAATTCTTCGACCCAAAAATCTTTAATTGTTTGATCGAAACGATTCTATTTCAATAAATAACACAAATATTGCAATCTGCATAAGCTTAACTAATTAGCTAATTACTAATTAACCACTCAAAATTTTTTAATCCCAAATATCAGGTGCACACTCTTATATGATAGCCTTTCAAACAAAAAAAAGTTTTTTTAAAATCGGTTCAGTGATTCTTGAGATCCATCGGACCGAACGAACGAACTAACGAACGGACGGACATCGAGCTTTTTACTCCCAGACAGAAAATAAAAACGCCTCGCTTCGCTCCGCTCAATCACTTTCTTTGGTTTCATTAATTTCTAAATAATGTTATCTTTAACCGAAATGTTTATTTCATGTAACCAGTGATGCAACCAGAATAAAGTTTTGATCCGTTCCGACAAGTTAAAAATTCCTTTACAGCAAACAAATATAAAATTTTCTGTACAAAAGTGATATCATATTCACGAATGCTTATTTTTTGGAAACAGATTTGACTTACATCATGTTTAGAGAAATGACATCGTAACGCATGTTTAAGTAATTATGCAGAAACTATGAATATAAATTTTATATTGAAAACAATTTGGTGAATTGACAATCTTAAAGTCCATACGGAACGCGGACATCACTACAAGCAACGCCGTAAAGAATGCTTGCATTGCCAATTTAGAAATAAGCACAAATTTGTCACGGCTAGAACAGGACACAAACGAAAAAAATGGATGCTCAAAATAATCCAGTACTTACTAATGAAATCTCAATGTATGAAATAACATTATTTCGTTCTTTCTTATCGAATTCGGCTTTACATTTGACGCCGCCTGGCAAAAACAATATTTCAATGCGTGAAAACATAGAAAAATAAAATTTTTGGTCCATTTCAGACAAATACAAAATGAATTTTGCAAAGGACATCCCGGCACGCACGCAAACGCCCTTGAATTACAATAGTCCGCGTTTGTGTATTTGCGCGTTCACACGTAATTATTGTGTCCATGTGCACTGACATACCGACGGTATTATGGCAAAACGTCGTAAGTGACACGGTTCGAAAATTCGACTTTAGCTCAAATTCCGCAACTGTGGGATGGTTTGCATCTTATAACAAAAGATCGTAAGTGCACGTTTAACGTATCGGCAATGGTAAATTACTAACAAAAATAGTCACAAGAAAATAGTTTATTGCAAAATCAGTATTACAGTGGGTTTGCGTTTAAACACAAATTGTGCGTGCATCTGCAAGCTTTTGTGTGCGTTTACATGTGCAGTTAATTCAGTCCGTGAGTGTAAAACCTTGGCCTGTCCATAGTAGGAGACCTCCAACTGTTCGTGTATTTTCCCCATATCAGTCCACCCCACCAGGCCTAAACCACCCATGTTCAACTAAATCCAAATTTTTTTCATCTCAAAATTTATGTACCTATTTGTATGCAAAATGTTTAAACATTAATTACCACTCTTTATAACGCTAATACGTCGTTTTATAGCATGAAAATATATGCATGGTAGTAAAACTACATGAAAATATGGAAATATTTAGTATTCTTAAGCAAAACTTATTCTTGTCGCTTTGACATTCCCCCGACAATGAAAATGGGCCGCAGAATTTTCCCACCCCCACCCACTTTTCAGAGGGCTGTTGACAGGCCAACAACCACGCCTCATTACCTGACTACGCTCCACCATATCGCAGCCGTTCTCCATTGTTGAGTCTTCCAGGGCGTCCCGTTTCGTAGCTGCGTTGTTAGATGGTGAATAGTCACAATAATAGCAGCCACGTGAATGCCATGTAAACTTCAGCGGCTGCCATTCTTCATGCTCGCCGTCTGCGGCTGTCGCACCACAATCGCCATCGCCCATTTGCGCTGGCGACACTGAATTCTCGTCTTTGTTAAACGCTTCAGTTTCGACAAGAACCCGAAATTCGTTGGCCAAAAGTAGATGGTTTAACCTGTTGATATATATTATAATTACGTTTCTTTTAAAATGTATAGTTGTTCGCACTAAAAAACTGAAAAAATACAGTAAGATCAACAAAACTTTTATGCGCTGATAGCATAACAGGCTTCTCCATTTGAACAAAATATTGGCAATAGCATGAACCGGAACCCGCCTAATGCGGAACCAAGGCATGTCAGTTTTACCAGGAGGGGCCTTGAACTGCCTCCCCACGCTGATCCAGGAGCTTTGAAATCTAAAAAGTTTCATAAAAAGTTTCGAATTTTAACGAGTCATATATGGTCTCACGAACGCTGCAAAGACGGAGACGTTAAAAGCATCTTTACAGAGAATTTTTTAGTTAATTTAGTCCAAGCTTTAACCTCGGTAAGGGATTTTTGTAAAAAAAATTGTCACGTGTGTAATACCAATTGTGAGTTCTTTCACAGGCAAGTCCGAAATTTTTGAGTATACAATCCGGGTCATCCATTTCTTGCAACGTCGCACCGACAATGCTAGGCCCCAATCAATTTGCAGACGCTAGCATAGTGAAACATTTCAAAATAACAGTGTCTGTCGCAAATACGTAATTTGGCTCAAATTGTGTACCTCGGTGTAGGTTGTATAAAACAAAAATATTATCATCTATACAGCAGTAGCTGGCATGGTGACTGTGCACAGAGTGAATGTCGCTATTTAGTCAGTTACCACTTCGGCCTTCAAAATTTCGCTTGTTAAACTACAGAAACCAATGATTCTTCCACAGTAAATTAAATGCAGTGAAAAATTATGGCCTACGACCTGCACAAATCGAAACACGAGACCGTTTATTACTTCAGGCGATGACCAAAACATAACAAAAGTATTGAGATTAATAAGTCGCATCCTTCAAAAATTAACATTTTCAGATAGTTTCAACCAGCACATAGCTGAGGCTTGCTTAATTAAATCAACAATTCAAAAGTTTAATTGCAGAATTTATTGAGGTATCCAGTTTAGCCTTTTAACGTAAGGACGTTCGTTGGCCTTCATTCATACTAAGCGCAAAGAGTGGCAAGATCTCAACTACCGTAGACACTCCCACAAAATATTAAATTTTTATAACGTAAATAATTATTGTCTAAAGCTGTAGTGTCTCGAACAGATGGGATCAAAATATGGACCAATATATTTTATGCCCAGGTGGAAGAAACAAGTATAGGGTGTCCCATAAGTAACGCTCCAACTTCAAGCTGCTGCTGACATAACATACTTACGATCCTCATACTTCAAGGAATTATAACCGCGCTATTATAAATAAATACGCATAACAAAATGTCTGATACTCCACTTAATTTGGCTGATCGAATAACTGCTGAAAAATTGTATTCAGTTAACCAAAATTGCCGTGAAGTTGTGTCACAATGGTCCCGGCGGCATTCGTCTTCACAAGCAGTATCATAAAACTGTTACGTCACTTAATAAAAGGTTTGATCCAACAGGTTCCGTAGTTGACTTGACCCTAAAAGGGAGAATATTGACGGCATGCTGCTATATCTGATATTTCCTATGATTTAGACAGTATTCCGACAGTCAATTCCCCGTTGTGCTCCTGAAACCGGTGAAAGCAAATCGGCTGTCTCCGAATTGTTAACAGACTGTGTCTAAACCCTTTTAGAGTAACGTTAATTCATACTCTGAATGAGGATCATTATGATCGCACAGTTGAATTTTGTAGAAAATGGCTACAGCGTCTCGACGATGATCCTGACAAAGCCATTTGAGACCTCGTCGACATCGATCCGACTCCGAACTCTTCTTGAGTTGTGAGGGTCACCAAATTCATCGCAATTAAATATTGTATGTCCTAACTACCAACACAGTAGTTGCTAAAACGACAGACAAAACCTACGGTCACTAACTCGACAGCGTCCGCTTGTGTTTACATTATTTGCGTTTACGTTCTTGCGCGTTTTTCAGTCGTTTTTATACTGTAATTTTTATCCTTGGCTAAGATAAAACAAATGTGTTTAACCAGTACCACCGTCGGACCAAGGAAATTAATTTTTAGCATATATCACCCTTTAACCTTCTATGCAACCAAAATAGTTCGCCTGACATTCTTTACCCTTACCAGACAGTAGTTTCCGTGAAACGGTTGGCAAACTGTGAGGTGCATTCGAAAAGTACTAAAATGATAATGGTCGCCAATCTTAACAATCTATTTTAATAAATATAATGACTAAATTTTTTCCTTACAATGTTTCCAGTATTAAATGCTTGGTCTATGTATGATCTTGTAAGATAATTCGTCCCAGGTTGGGGGACTCGGCATTCCGCACGCGCGGCCTCCTCTTTTCATGAAATGATCCAGGTCATGGAGTGGCTGCGCAGGTAATTCGCTAGCGTATTCTCCGCAAGGCTTGGGAATCGTCGCGCCTTTGCAGAATTTGATTCTAAAGATGTGAGCAGTTGTTAGCTAGACTAAACACTGTCACACAAAATTTTCTAAAATTTCACTTTTGGGTATGTACTTGGGGGGCGGGGGTAAACAAGAAACCGGGTCGGAGTCAGCTTCTGCCAAAAGATTTGAAATAGTGCACCTTCCGTGTCAACCCTCAGGCTTAGAAATCTAGTTTTTTAATTCAATGTTTTAATGAAAAATCGCTAAAATAATAATTAGCTTCACAAACGCTGGAAAACGTCGCTATTGAGGATAAAGCAATTTTGAACATATTTATTTGGTTATTTAATCAAATTAAAAAAAATATTTTAATAAAATGTTTTCAATTTCTTTGTGTCAGGTACAAGTAGGTGAAGAGAAGTAAAATATTTTGCAGCAGGCCATTGATGTAGAAACACGATCACCAGGGGCACGCTTTTTTCACTAGGTGGCACACTTGAATTTAGAGAAGCCAGCTAGCCAAGAGCGACACAGACTTAAACCCTAAAGACACAGCATCCGGTCAGGTCCGAATCGTAGAGATGTAATATTCAATTATTTTCGCTCACCTGTATATAATCGACGGCAAACAAATTATCATGCTCCAAAGCGATGCCGGAATCGGATGCACATCAACGAGCTCGGGGATCAAGATCTGTTTCTGTGTGCTCACAACGCCGCCTGCACAAGCGTTCGTAATTATTGTTCCGTCTGCACCGTTGCAGTTACCCGTCGACGAATCGTTATCCATCGATAGTCGCTCCGTAAGGGCGCCACTGATTGACTCTTTAACATCGCCCGATGTTACTTCATTATTGCGATTACATGGAACGCTGTTTCCGTCGGCTGTTAGTCCCTGCGAGATCTTTTCCAACTGACGGCTGCTATTGTTACATAGATAACAAGCACCTAATCGACGGCTGAGATAACGAGGTGTTAACAAATTGAGCCTAAAATTTTACAAAATATAATGTGTAAGCCACTAGCGTCCTACTATAAAACGTTTAGCGTTAACTCAATGTTAGAACGACACGCGTCCAGGGCGCCGCCACCTCCCAAAAAGAATTATGGGGAGTATCGCTGCCTCCCTCCCTCACCTAAATATTTTTGCGAAATATTTCACAGATCGTTTTGAAAAACGAAATTTTACACCTACGGGTCACAGGTTCTTAATACAAATGCACCATGGCCACCACCCCTAGTGAAAAAATGCCCGCTCAGGACTGACGTAAAAAATTTTCAGCACTTTTTGCCATTTTATATCACATTTACCCACACTTTTGCATCTTTTCCCAAAATGTTCAGGAAAAAGCCGATGCGGCGTGACTTAGGAGGCCACCCCGCACCCCGCCAAAGAGAAGGTGTGCATCACAGCGTAAAGTTTAAGCTTCCCCTCCTACAGTGAAGCCACAGCGGCGCCACTGCACGCGTCAAGGGCCACAGGCGGATCGTTTACATATTCTAAAATATCACTATGGTATTATAACACTTCAAATACTATGCTGCAGAGACGCGTATATATACTAATAATAAATTTGGACTAAGTTTCGCCAGAAATTTATTATAATCCTAAGAATCCCTTATCCTCAAATATAGATTAGCACAATTTTATCTTATTGTTGTGATTCACCTAGTATCTCTCATGTGATGGTCTCGAGCGTGCATGCATTTATAGGTTCTGATTTTGCGTCATCACTTGTGAAAGGCTGTGTTTAACATATATACAGCCTAAAACATCTGGAACCTGAACCCATTGAAAAACCAAAAACCTATGAAAAGGCCTCATACCTAATACCCTTTGAAACGTACGAAAACACAGTGAATATACGCGCTGCACTTTAGATAACAAAATCGTTGTATTCACCGTTTAGGAAAACCTATATGGACCATTCTTGTAGCACTACACGCAATAACAAATCAAAACATATACATTTTGGAAATCGGGTTCACCGCCCGTAAAACTATTGAAACGCCATCAAAAGGTAAAATATAGTCATATTGGATTCTAGCTAACAAAACCATAGTATCCAGCGTGCTTGATAACTTAACAGACACTCATTATAAGGTAAAAGGATGAAACATGAGGAAATTTGAAAAATCCATATTTCTGGCAAATGGTCGAAATCATATTCGTGCCCATAACGGCACAGGGAGTGGGCCACTAGCGGCCCAAGAAGTGGTCCCTCAAAATAGTGATATTCAGCAAAGGTGTATATCTCGATAAGTTGATTTTGTCTCTATTTTTCGATGCGAAACGTATGTCGTCGCGAGATATGTACTGTGATACAATGTTATTCGTATGGTCAAACTTGGCAAAGAATCCTTAAAGCTTATTTTGCCATTTTGGCTCTGAAGATCACGCTAAAGCTGTTCGTATATAACAAAAGGGCACATCGTCACCATTTTTGCCGTCAAACAAAAAGTTTTATCGCAATCAATCCATCTGACGATGAGCTATGACTGACAGCGACATACAAAAATAGAAATTTTCACGACTTTTCCCCTATCGTCATCAGTGGAGGCTCCGTTCACTTCGCTTGCTCCGTGTCATTAAACTACAGAAACGTTTCAAAAATGACTAAAACAAGGACAAGGTAATGCACGAGTATGGAAAATCTGGAGTATAAAACAATAACAATAATTTAAACTTCAAACACGTCTCACCGATTGGACGTATAGTCGACATCGATCAACGGTTGAGTCTGGTTGAAAATTTCGAGCTTGTATTTTTTCAAAAAATATTCGTTGAAACTTAAAAATTCATTATCCGGAAATGGATCACGTGGACTTGCGTTGATCAGAACTTCGGCCACGTAGTAGAACAACGGCTGATCAACGTTGCGATACCATGGAAGAACGATGGCGTCGGTAAAGCGTGACATGTCAAAGTGGAACGATTTTCGTTCGTCAACTGACGGAACACGAGGCAGTTTAGGAATGACGCGAACAATTTCCTCGACAAACGGCAGGTCGATGCCGAGTGAACCGGTGACTGAATCTATAGCGGCATATATATGTAATAATAGTTATGAACAAAAAATTCAAGTTATAATATTCCGTGCAAGAGATTCTTGAATTGGCGTTTCAACCGTGACTATAGCAAGCGTCGTAAGAAACTCGCTGATATGGAATTCAACAGACGACCAGCAAGAATTGTGGGCTGCTGTTCTGACTAATTTTTAATTTGTATATACCTCAATTTATTTCTTCATTTAACAGCCCAACCTTCATACTAAAATTATCTAAAACTTACTTTTTTCCAAATTGTATAAAATATTGGGGCTCGAACAATGCCAGTTTACCGTATAATTTTTTAAAATATATCTCAAATATAAAAAATTTCTGGCTTCTCCAAATAATTGTGGGATCGCATCGCCATGTGTCGGTGCCCATAGAGAAAAAATACCTGGTCCATGGCAAAAACGCCCGGTTGAAACGCAAAATTTGAGACATTTTCTACAAAAACACCAGGGAATAACCGGAACCGGAACCGTCCATTTAAACCGTATCCGGAACCAGAACCTGGTCTTCGAAATTTATATATAGTAAAACAGATGATGGAAGAAATGAAGGTATAGTGGATTTAAGATGCATTAAAAATAACTTTTACATTAAAGTTAATGTATTGCGATGGTATTATTGCCTTTCTGAAACTTTAAAGAGACTGAGGAAGCTAATAATGTTTATTTATCGATCAAATATGTCGGTTTTTGGACATTCAGAGCAAAAAATGTCTTTCACTATACACCATTGCGTATACTGCGTCAAATCGAATGTGCTTACAAAGCTTGGAGCGTAGAATACACACTTTCGCGCTGTCACCAGTCGCCTCCCTTTACTACACATACGTTTGTTGCATGTTCTTCTGTCGGAAACTTAAAATTATTGGTTTATGATTCTAAGAGAAAATAATAGATAGAAGGTAATTTTCTGATCAGTGGTCAGAGACACTGTTTAGGCTATCGTTGGACAAACAGTGCCCGTCAGTTAGATCATAATGATGATAACTTTATAATCAGAATGCTATAAATGAGACACACTGTGATGCTGCTCGCACAATTTCAATAAATACAGTTCATTGCCAAGAAAGCAGTTTCTAGCTGCGTTGCAGATAACGTTAGTTTACTTCAATTTAGACTGATTTACCAAGTTTACAAGCGCACTGGCGGGTGCTTGACGCAATTTATGTTGGCCCCAAGCATACCCTAAGTACTTCTGCGTAAGCCATACTCTGTTACCGAGTTGAACCGGTTTAATTCAAACGTATCCCACAGACTTCTGGATGTGTAAAGTAGCTGCTACAAGCATCGACCTGGCTTTGATTTAACAAACTCCTGCAGGTTATTATGAAAAATTCCGGCTCAAATTATGTGCCCTACTTACGTTTCACACGACAAATTGGTTAGTTAATCTTTTCTTTTACTTGCTTGTATTGGAGCTTGATCATTATATGATCATCAATACATATTACATATGTTTGGATTACAGGATGAAGCAAAAAAGGTGAAAATTTTCAAACAAAATTTTTTAACCGGAATTCCGGTTCCGGTATGGTTTATGACCTTTGCCGGAACCGCAACCGGAACACGATTTTCGCCGGAACCGGAGTTCCGGTTACTCCCTGAAAAATACAATTCCGAACCTAAAAATTCGATTAAATTAAGTACAAAATCCATGAAAAAAATTTATCCACATGGTTTAATAACGACGGTTTTGCATCGGTCTATGAGGCCATTTATTAATCATTTAATCATTTATCATGTTTTTCGTTAAAATGTTGAATTTTGAAAATTGTTAATTTCGAAGACCCGGTTCAACAATTAGGTCCCACACCCATATTTCATACCCCCTCATAAATCTGGCGGCACCAACTCCGCATCAGAGACTCATGTTTACGCCCCCTGGCAAAATATTCAGCCAACTGTGAAGCTAGGTTTTTAGCTATTTTTTTAATATTTCGCTTTCGCTTGCCCCCTGATGTCGACCCTACCTATTGTGAGCAAGGGAATTGAAGCTACCAGGAGACGAACTCACGTCCCAGCTGAAAAGGGTCTTGCGACAACCCAAAATAACAAAACATATTATCCCTCCGATCAAACATAACAAAACTAACTCGCCTCCCACCAACGACAAGGAATTCACCTGGCAGTAATATCACTAACTCACGTGACAGCAGCATTACAAAATTATCGACCCACAGCTAACATCGTAAATAGGAATGGGCAGTGGGCAGTAATATGGTTTACCATTTCGGATATCCGGGTAAAATTATGGGACATATATCCGATAATCCAGATATCCGGACATGGATAACCATAATTTCAAGTTTTTGTTTACACTTCAAACACCGGAATTTGCCATTCAATATTACAGGTCTATTTTATGATGTATTGTTGATTTTGTTCAGGTCGACCTCGTGCCTGAAGAATCATGAAAGCACATTCTGTCCTAGTAAACCGATTCTGATTCTGGCCACAACTGATTATGATGTATTAAGGATTTGAAGCATAAACAAACATTGTATTTTGATAGCGAAAGGGTTAAAAGATTTCTGTGCTTTGTATTAAAATATCTGACGAGCCTGGAAATATTTGAAAATCTGCCGCGAGATGTTTTGAGAAATATGGCGTAGTTTGAATACAAAAGCATTACCTTATTTCTTGATTAGATAGATTTTGAAAATGGTACCCCAGTTACGTCGTGCATTTTCCTGAAATTTTCTAAATTCAAATAACCGACTTCATGATGCCACAAACTTCCGTAACCATGTATTTAGCCTCGGTCGTTTGGTGTTAACTTGCAGCTGGCAACTTTTGCTAATCTCGCTTCTCTGGTTTTAAGTTGGGTACTGGCGATTCCCTGACACTCCATCGAGATCCCTGAGATACTAAAAATATTCGAGATTTCCATTTTAATCTGAATAGAATGGTGTTCACAATAGATAAAATACAATTTATTACACTATTTTAGTTAACAGATTTATCCCAGCTTAACTACTTTCTCCATGTGCGAAAAACAACCACCGCCACCTTATAAAACTGGCGCAACTTTTGTCAAAACGTATGCGTACCGCTTGTATAGCGATACGTTGATAGTCGGCTCCTCATGACTTACGAATGGCAGATTATTTTAATATCGAAATGGCAACTAGATCTACATATTCTCACCGTTAGGATGGTTTCTTTCTACCCAATACCTACTGGCCACCACGATGGTGAGCCATAAGGTTGACGGGAAGCGAGAAACAATCTACACAGTTTTGAAAATGAAGTATTCTGGGTTTCCAACTGACCAGTAACCTGAGACGATCAAATCAGTTGTTTTGGTCTCGCTGACCTTAGGCAAATACATGTTACACTAAAATTAACAGCCTAACGAAAATATATAACGACAAAAACCTCTCCCCAGACGGTCACATGAAAACATATCTGCAAACAATGTCGGTTCAATATAAACGTATCAAGGCTCCGTTGTTAAAATTTAGCACCTGGTCACGAAATGCCATGTTAGGATATTCTGATATGAAATCGTATCCTGATATCCTTGCCCATCACTAATGACAACAACAGTTCATCATTAACTCACAGCAATGGCGCGTCCTTTCAGGGCCACAAATACGCGAAAAAACAATGGATCGATTTCGGTAAGACTAGATTTGAATCAATTATGGGCAAACGAAATTTCGATTGCAATTATTTTTGGCCTGGGCCTTTAACTGACCTCTCAGCAACGGCACAACAAACACCGTATACGGCCCTAGCATCGGGCAAAACCGCATACTGTACTTGTCCAAGTGAAGTAGGTTCGAAAATAGGTACGCATGAAACTTGGCGACAGCTGCAAACTGCGACTCGGTCAGTTCAACTTGATGCCCGAGCGTCTCCACATCGATCAAATATTCGCCCTGACGTGTGTACAACGGAAATTTGGGCATCTGAAGAATTTTGATAAATACAAAATACTCTTACCGCGAAGTTTCAAGATATAAACAAAACCTAACTAGGGCTATAAACCACGTGCGCGCAACTCAGGTGTCAGTAAGCGGAATGGACCTTCGGTCGGCTGTACACCGGACCCGTTTATCAGTTTGTCCCACCGGTACCAGTAAATTCGCTAA
The DNA here is from genome assembly GCA_030248225.1 of Trileptium ribeirensis. Lineage (NCBI taxonomy): Eukaryota > Metazoa > Nematoda > Enoplea > Enoplida > Thoracostomopsidae > Trileptium > Trileptium ribeirensis. The sequence goes on from JASANE010007829.1 coordinate 38,243, forward strand.
AAATCAAAGCACGCATCTCTTCGTTGTTTTGAAAGAAAATAATTATCAATCTGAAACAAGCATAATCGTGAAAAAAAATTTTTGCCACTTTTAAACCTGTGTTGGAGCTATCGAATGTGACCTTATTTAAATGCTAATCAATACACATAAAATATTCAATATTCAGCTATAAAAAAGTGAACCCAACTCCGGCCTCTCCACAGGATTTTCGAGCTCCATCAGGATTCGGCTCTCTCAGGTCATGCCCTCAGGTTAATTTTGGTTTCCCCCAGGCCAACCCCCAAAACACCCAGGTACTTTGAGGTGAAGCAAAAAATGATCGTCCTAACAAAAACGATTATAGCAGAACTCAATACTCTACCTTATTTTTCAACCATTTATGACACAATCCTAAATAGAATGAAGTGCGGCCTGCAGAAATATGCATCAATATAAGAGGAGAAGGATTTTCGCCTGTATATTATTTGTCTGAATGTTTATTTTTGAACTGTCAAAAGTATTATAGATACACCCAACCCATATATATTCTGAATCAGCAAAGTCCAACTTAGGTTGTAAACAAATTTTTAAACACCCAGGGAGTATTGTTTGGGGGTTAGCTAATTATGTTTTGGCTTAAGTACTGCGTTAAATGGCGCACTATTGCATGTCTACATTAGGGCAGGCGTTCAGCAGGCGACGCTTCACCAGGAGGACCATGTTTAATTCCACCGAGGACAGTGTTATATTCCACCGTCTATATACATGAGTTGACAGTATAAGCCATGGGTATACAGTATCATGGGCAAAGACAAGTGTCAACCTAATTTTGCTTTTTTTAATTTTTTTGCCTAATGCCTAAAACTTATTAATTTTGGTTTTTTAATTCTTTTTGCCTAATGCCTAATACTTATTTTACGTTGCTTCGAAAGCGCATAGCTCCGGTTCTGGTCGTCAATGTGAGGACGTCGGTTCGCCATTGGCACTTCAATTCATAACTGCCTTCGATAAATTCATCGCATAGTTGGCTGAGCTGAGAGCACTCCTTTAAATCTCAACTCACAACCGTCGTTGAGCTGGCCGTTATACCACGAGAACCACATTCGGATATTATATTTACGGAGGGACGTGCGAGAAAGAAGGCAATATTAAAAACAAACATTTTTTACAGTCCTGTGTAGCAAAACTGTCACCTGTCAAGAGAACACGGCGTAGGTCATAATATGCGTATCAAGTGAATGATTTTTGCGTGCTTTGAAAAGAAACCAAAATTCATATGGTCTGTTTGTATGTAAGTTCTCTATACTATTGCCTGAACGAAAGTCGGGTGTTGGTTCACAATGATGAGAACGACTTAGGGCTTGATTACAGATGATAGCCAAAGTTATGTTCCGAATGAACCCTGATCAAAGTTGTCTATTAAGTTCATTGAGTTTAAAAAATTCGCACATTTCGAAACTTTAATATTACCTAAGCAAAAAACTCACATAGGTAATGCTAATCAATTCGCCAGGCTACTATGACGTAAAGCTTTTCCACGCCCGAGCGGCATCGGGTACCTGAACTAGTTTTCAATATTTAAATAACTATGCAACAAAAACAACGATATACATGTTGTAAACACATGAAAAATACGAAAAAATGTAATTTAGAAACCCCTCAGTTGACCTGCCTGGGGGTTATTGTTTTCCCCCACGTATTTTCAGCCCCCCCCCCCCAAGCTTGGAGCTGAGGGGGCCCTAAACCTCAATTCTGGCAAAATTCTGGGCCTTCAACTTACATTTATACTGAACAATTACTGCGGTGCAATCGGATGAAACTATTGTCTGCTTTGCTTGACATAACGCTATAATAATAATTGCTCGAGCTAACCCAACCATAAGCAGCGTTTGTCTTATCGCCAAGGTGGTGAATTCAGAGTGTCGAATATATAATTTAGAAAGACGTCCACAGCTATATTTAACATCCACTTACAAAGGGCACCCCAAATACTAGTAATTCCATCGAGATTGCAGAACGCAATGAAGCATAGGAACACATACGCCTTTTGCGTGCGTCGCCAATCGACTCCCGATAGCATACGTCGATATGCTATATGTGGACATCACACAATACCGCACAAGTTAGAACAAAACTAACACCGGCGATAAGTTTCCCATGCCCAAAACCCCGCTCTCACGTGAAAGCTATCAGCCTTCCAGGACGTCGCAATAAAATTAGGAATTTGGAACCAATGAGCATGGGCGCGGCATACCCGGTATCCATCGAACCATGGGTCGCAGAGCAAAATCAATACCGGCAATAAGTTTCCCGTGCGCGAATATCCAAAAGTAAAGCTTTTCAGCCGCCCAGAACACATTTTCGAATTTTGGGTCGAGGAACCACGAGGGTACCATTTCTCAAACCCAATAACTGCAGAACCGGAGCCTTAATCGAAGAACAAATACGAGGCACCGGCGGCATTCATCATTTCAACATGAAATAAAACCACGCAGAGAAAAATTCGAAAGGTAAGATAAAATAACCTGCTTCCGCAAAGGGTACTAAAATGGAGTAAAAACCACCATTTCGACCTCTGACCCCGAACCATGGGGACACCATACCCCATACCCATGAAACCATGGGTCGCAGAGCAAAAGTAACAAAGGCAATGAGTTTCCCATGCGCGATAACTCCTAAGTAATACTTTTCTCATAACAAATTTTCGGATTTTGGGTCGAGGAACCACGAGGATGCCATATTTCAAACCCCATAACTGCAGAACCGGAGCCTTAATCGAAAAACAAAAAAGAATCACCGGCATTTATCATTTTACTATGAAATAAAAACGAACCAGAGAAAAAATTCGAAAGCTAATATAAAAATAACCTTGCTACCGTGACGGGTAGTAAAATGGGGTGAAAACCCTCATTTTGATCTCTGACCCCGAGCCATAGGGCGTTATACCACCGTACCCATGGAACCATGGGTCACAGAGCAAAACCAGCACCGGCCAATCAGTTTACCATGCCCGAAAACCCCAGGCAAAATTTAAAAGCCGCCAAGGAGTCAGAACGAATTTTGAAATTTTGGTTTGAGGAACCATTGGGGCGCCATACCCCGCGCCTCAAACCCCATAATTCCAGAACTGGCGCCTTAATCGAAAAACAAATAAGAGGCACCGGCGGCATTCATCATTTTAACATGAAATAAAACCACGCAGAGAAAAAAATTCGAAAGGTAAGATAAAAATAACCTGCTTCCGCAAAGGGTACTAAAGTGGAGTAAAAACCACCATTTCGACCTCTGACCCCGAACCGTGGGGACACCATACCCCATACCCATGAAACCATGGATCGCAGAGCAAAATTAACACCGGCAATGAGTTTCCCATGCGCGATAACTCCTAAGTAATACTTTTCAGCCGCCAGAACGTCAGAACAAATTTTCGGATTTTGGGTCGAGGAACCACGAGGACACCATATTTCAAACCCCATAACTGCAGAACCGGAGCCTTAATCGAAAAACAAAAAAGAAGCACCGGCATTTATCATTTTACTATGAAATAAAAACGAAACAGAAAAAAATTCGAAAGTTACTATAAAAATAACTTTAATACCATGAAGGGTACTAAAATGGGGTGAAAACCCTGATTTTGATCTCTGACCCCGAACCATAGGGCGTTATGCCACCGTACCATGGAACCATGGGTCACAGAGCAAAACCATCACCGGCCACTCAGTTTACCATGCCCGAAAATCCCCAGGTAAAATTTATAAGCCGCCAAAACGTCAAAACAAATTTTCAAATTTTTGGTTGAAAAACCATTGGGGCGCCATACCCCCGTACCTCAAACCCCATAATTCCAGAACTAGCGCCTTAATCGAAAAAGAAAGAAAGTGGCATCGGCATTTATCATTTTACTATGAAATAAAACCATCCAGAGAAAAAATCTAAAGCTAAGATTAAAATAACCTGCTTCCGCAAATGGTACTAAAATGAGGTAAAAACCCTCATTTTGACCTCTGACCCCGAACCATGGGGGCGCCATACCCCCATACCCATGAAACCATGGGTTGCAGAGCAAAATTAACACCGGCAATGAGTTTCCCATGCGCGATAACTCCTAAGTAATACTTTTCAGCCGCCAGAACGTCAGAACAAATTTTCGGATTTTGGGTCGAGGAACCACGAGGACACCATATTTCAAACCCCATAACTGCAGAACCGGAGCCTTAATCGAAAAACAAAAAAGAAGCACCGGCATTTATCATTTTACTATGAAATAAAAACGAACCAGAAAAAAATTCGAAAGTTACTATAAAAATAACCTTAATACCGTGAAGGGTACTAAAATGGGGTGAAAACCCTGATTTTGATCTCTGACCCCGAACCATAGGGCGTTATACCACCGTACCATGGAACCATGGGTCACAGAGCAAAACCATCACCGGCCAATCAGTTTACCATGCCCGAAAACCCCCAGGTAAAATTTATAAGCCGCCAAAACGTCGAAACAAATTTTCAAATTTTTGGTTGAAAAACCATTGGGGCGCCATACCCCCGTACCTCAAACCCCATAATTCCAGAACTAGCGCCTTAATCGAAAAAGAAAGAAAGTGGCATCGGCATTTATCATTTTACTATGAAATAAAACCATCCAGAGAAAAAATCGAAAGCTAAGATTAAATTAACCTGCTTCCGCAAATGGTACTAAAATGAGGTAAAAACCCTCATTTTGACCTCTGACCCCGAACCATGGGGGCGCTATACCCCCATACCCATGAAACCATGGGTTGCAGAGCAAAATCAACACCGGAAATGAGTTTCCCATGCCCGAAAACCCCCAAGTGAATGTTTTCGGCGGTTAAGGACGCCAGAACAAATTTCCAAAATTTGGGTCGATGAACCACGAGGGTGCCATACCTCAAGCCTCACAACTTCAGAACCGGAGCCTTAACCGAACAACAAAAAATCAGGCATCGGCATTTATCATTTTACTATGAAATATAACCTACCAGAAACAAAATCGAATGCTAAGATAAAAAAGCCTTGCTTCCGTGAAGAGTACAAAAATGGGTTAAAAACCCCTCATTTAGATCTCTAATTCCGAGCTATGGGCGCGCCATATCCAAGTACCCAGGGAACCATGTGTCGCGGAGTAAAACCAACATCGGCAATACGTTTCCATGCCCGAAAACCCCAATTGTAATTTTTCAGCCGCCCAGTACGTCAGAACAAATTTTCCAATTTTGGGTCGAGGAACCACGAGGGTTCCATACGTCCAACCCTATAACTCCAGAACCAGAGCCTTAATCGAAAAACAAAAAATGAGGCATTGGAAATTATCATACTAATATGAAATAATATCAACCAGAGAAAATAATTCGAAAGTTAAGATATTAATAACCTCGCTTCCGTGAAGGGTACTGAAATGAGATAAAAACCCTCATTTTGACCCCTGAACTCGGAACCAGCCCACAAATCAAAAACGCTCGGAGATGTACACGGTAAATCAACTATGCCGGTTCGAATGAGCCCAAGATCATGAAATTTGTTAAGTCGTTCCCGAGTTATTGCCCTTCACACACAGACGGAATTTTAAAAATTTCACCCTGCAACATACAATCTCCACTACGTTCTGATCAACCATGTTGCTTGTATAGTTGAGGAAATATACCACTCATTTTACATTTAGAAACTCGAAATGTGCCGATATATGGCTATATATCAACCGATTACTGTTTTCTTGTATTGTAAGTCTCATGGGCCCATTCAGAGCCACTTTCGACCCTGTTGCGTAAATAACAACAGTATACTTTTTGCAGGCATATCGATGAATAGCTCTGCAAAATGAGACCAATTTAAGGCCCAAACAGCACGAGCGGTTACGGAGTTTGCTGTTTTGATGTATTTTGGGAGTCATGGACTCATTTGAAACGCCATTTTAAGCTAGCGCTGGAGCACACCATGTGCATATATAAAAGATAGATTACTTTGCAAAATGAGACCAATAATACCCATACAGCCCGAGCGTTTACGGAGATATTGCTTTTTGCGTGTATTTTTAGTATCCTGGGTCCCTTTAAAACATAGTTCGACCCATCCTTTCTGCCGAAATAACGACAATAGTTGCACACCATGTGCAGATATAGAGAATGGTTTGCTCTACAAAATTAGATCAATAACGTTCATATAGCTCGACCAGCTAATTATATATTGCCGTTTACGTGTATTTTGAGTTTCATTGGGCCTATTTAAAACCCCGTTTGACCCAAATTCCGTGTCCTAATAAGCACCACGGGAAAGCATTATATACAGTCTTATAGTGACTTTGCTTAGGTACTATTTGTCGAGATACAATAAATAATGTGGTTTTTGGACTTTCAGGGTCCGACATGAGCCCCTTTGACCCGCTTTTTCAGGGGAAGACGTTGGAATCGGAATTCATACCCAACCAAAGGGCAGAAATAGAAACTTCAAGCTGCCCAGAAAACTATCGTGCAAGTCAGTCCGGTCAGCCAAAGTTGAGTTATTCGTGTCCAAAAATCTTAGCAACGGGCATTGTAAAATTTCGCCACTATACGACTAGTAAGTATTCTTCGCTTCGCTCGTTTGACTCACTAGCATAAAAATTCAATTATTATTTCAATTAAACTCAAACGCCACCTAACGATCAGTAACATACTTTCGACATCGGTTTCGACGACAGCAACCCAAAGCAGCGCGGTGAATCCGACGGATCAACGACGCGACGCTTCTTTGGATTTAAAACTAGATCTTCAGGGGAAGCAGGCTGGTGAAGACAAAAGCGGAGCATGTGAACGTACGATTTTTGGCTGGGCTTAGGACATGCGTCCGTGAACGAGTCGGCAATCTAAATAAAATTGACAAAAGAAAAGCTTTCAAGGCGTCGATAAAGTAACAGGTTCCACTATAAATCATTACTGTGACGTGGAAAACCAGCACGACGTCTGAAGGGATGCTATGGAACTAACATTGCATGAATCATATTCAGCAAAAGCGACAACTTCTACATTCATTCTAGCGTTCTATATTCCAAAAATTTTGGTCTCGATTTTTAATATCATGCAGTATCTCACGGGGCTAAATATAAGCCCATTGCAGGGTTGAAACAGCAACTAGCAAAGGGTTAACCATTCGTACACCCATCCTGTTTATATTCCAGAAATAAATTAATCAAAATTTCAAAAAAACAATTTTCGGGTATATTTTTAAACCTTGCCTCATATCTCAATAACGATTTTCCTACATAAAAGTACTGCAAAGTAGCGTTACAAATCACACTTTTAATCGTATTTTGAGACAACAGCTCTGCGAAAACCACTATTATAACCACAACGATAATTGTGTTTTCACGTCTTCAGCTTTCCGAATTTTGCCCCTAACGTAAAGGCACAATTATAGTGAAGTGCTTCTAATACAAAGTTTTCAAAAATCTATCAATCCGAAAATGACTAGTGAAAATGTCGACAAACCGATTTTTGTACCTCAGAACCGAACATGTTAATGGGGGACAGGAAGCTTATCCCTTCTTCGGGACCTCGCCGATCCCACTGCGAGGTAGTCTGATCCCATGGGTTTCCCGACCCGCCCCCGGGATTTTCGGAGCTTGCCCATGTATGTATGCTGAGAACGGTGTTTGAGGTGGTTTGGTTTGTGGAAGAGAGTTTAGCATCGTTTCTCGATCCCATCATCACACACCGTATAGTGTATAATGCGAAGTTGATTATAACAATATCACCAAAAAGCCGTGAACATACTTCAGCCTGGTTTGAGCAAGGCTTCTATAATCAATATTATGTTGTTTGTTTTTATTGATTAGTAGGACTTTGCAAGATATATTAGCCGAAAGCACTGCGCAGACTCTCAAAACCCTCACCTTTTCCTGTAATTGCTATTGCCGGCGATTAGTTGACAATGGCCGACAATTTCCAACAGCCGGCCATGTATAATCAGAAAACATTCCATCGTTGCCTATTCCAAACGAGGCGCACTTCCTTTTTAAAGAAAAAAACAAGGATAGAATCCAAATCACTCACCCTTTTATCGTAATATAGCCGTCGCTAAAATGACCAGTGTCGATCATTTCCAGCAGCCGGCCATGTATTATCATCTTTCATCGCTGGCAATTTGAAATGTATAGCTTTCGTTTTACACGAAAAAACAGCGGTAGATTCTAAAGCACTCAAAATTTTATAGCAAAATTGCCGTTGCTTAGTTGATCCGGGCCGAGCAATTCTTTAAGCCGGCCATGTGTGAACATCGTCATCATCCATCGCTGCCAATTCCAAACGTACCGCTTCCTTTTTAAACGAAAAACAGAGTAGATACCAAAGCACTCGAACATTTTACCGTAATATTGCCGTCGTTTAATTGACCCGGGCCGACAATTTCCATCAGCCGGCCATGTACCATTATCCTCATCCTCCATCGCTGCCAATTGCAAACGTAGTGAGTCCTTTTTAAACAAAAAAACAGCGGTGGTCTCCAAGGGACTCACTCTTTTATCGTAATACTGTCGTCTCTTAGTTGATCCGGGTCGAGCCTTTCCATCAGCAGGCCATGTATCATCATCGTCATCGTCCATCGCCGCCAATTCCAAACGCAGAGCTTCCTTTCCAACCGGCAACAAATGATGGTCTAATTCGCCTAAACACAAAAAAACCTTAACGAAATAAGCACAGACCGTGTAGACATGACCGGTGCTAGCGAATTTATATTTCTGTATTCATGCCAACAAAAATAATTATTCTTCCCATTAATGGGTGCATTATGAACGAAAATCTATCACCACAGTCAATTTCAAACCACAGTATTTCTTTAACGAAATTTGACCAAGTAAAGCTGGCTTCTCGGAAATACCAAAATTGTACCTGAAAGACGAATCCTTCCGTTCATCTGTGGGACCCCAGCTGAACTGGATGCCATAAAGTACTGTAACTGTGTCATAAAGCGTCAAATATAAATATACGCAATAAAAAAGTAGGGATTTTTTACCGAGCTAGAAAACATTTCACATATTTTTGGTCAACAAATAATAATTCGTCAATTGTTTCCAGCGTATAAAAGTATCTGGGAGGTGAGCTGTGGGAATGAACTGGAAAAATTTAACATTTACCTGGGCATGGGGACAGGTCGATATATCTAGTGGGCCTCTCCCCTGTTTCGAGAAGCCAAAACAATTGACTCCATCAGAACCGTAAAAACGAGTAACAGTAGATATAATAAATCTTAATAACTGACTGTCGGGCCAGAGAATGTATATCTGGCTTCTCTAAATCGGAGGGTAGAGTGAACCTGCAATTCTTCGGTGCCCTGTGACAAAAACGGGCGCCCCACGGCTATAGCCTCCGGGTTTAACATTGGTTCCCCTTGGCATAATACCTCTGCCCAATTTTTTGGCTACCCCGGTAAAACACCACAGCGTGACATAAAAAATTGACGAATTTGTTTTACAAAAATCTCTTTCTTTTAACCTTAATAAAGACGTTTTTTCCTATTTATCAACAATTTTAGCATTGTTCGCTGAAAAATATTAAATTTAGAAAATATTTAAATTTCGACAACCACTTCAAGCCAGGAGCCCCACACTTCACGCCCCCCTGGCAAAATTCCGCACCCCCATCACATACTGTGATCAACCGCAATGCAAATATATCAAAATCACTATAATTCACCACAACAGAGCGCAGCAGCTGCAAGTCAACGTAATCGCTTCATATTTATTTATTTAGGCGTGAAAAAGTACCGTCCCAAAAATTAAATATTCAAAGTCGCTTCATATTTATTTATCATGTGTGAAAAAGTACCGTCCCAAAAATTAAATATTCAAAGTCGCTTCATATTTATTTATCAGGCGTGAAAAAGTACCGTCCCAAAAATTAAATATTCAAAGTCGCTTCATATTAATTTATCAGGCGTGAAAAAGTACCGTCCCAAAAATTAAATATTCAAAGTCGCTTCATATTTATTTATCAGGCGTGAAAAAGTCAAAAATTAAATATTCAAAGTCGCTTCATATTTATTTATCAGGCGTGAAAAAGTACCGTCCCAAAAATTAAATATTCAAAGTCGCTTCATATTTATTTATCAGGCGTGAAAAAGTACCGTCCCAAAAATTAATATTCAAAGTGTATTAAATTTCATTTTGCACATTCCGCAAATATTATATTTTCAAATAAGTTTGTGTTTAGTGAAATTAATTTCTATGTTGCATGATGCATAATTCTCATACCCAAGCAATGTTTAAACATACACTACACGCAAGAAATGAGTTTCGAGCGAGCGAACATCGAACACACAGGGTTATAATCACATTTCGAGCAGCGACCAAATATCAAGAGAGGCACAGACATTTCTGTCGGCTGCTTTACATAACAACAACAATATTAATAATAATTCTAATGTTTATAATAAATAAGTTTTTTGACAAAACTAGACTCTACTGTTTTCATTTCACAAGCGTTCTATTTGTCAATAACAACGCATTCAGTCTGACAATCGATTGGAAATAAAGGTTTTGTAGCGTCAAAGCTTTAGCATACCTCTTTGGTGGAGCAACTTGCAACATAAAAGAGCAGCAGACATTTGAGCAAGCTTCTTACTCGGCATCGGAAGACCCTGAAAAAGCATTCTACAACAATTTATTATTATATATACACAAAAACTTGAATAAAAACACAAATGATCAAAGGATGAAAATACATAATATGATTAAACTAAGGAATATTTTATTATATCGTTATTGGTTATAGAGAAAAGAATATGAATAATAAAATCCATAAATAGCTGCAGTACCATTTTTGCTTGATATTCTAGGTTTGACAACACGGAACAAGCGGAGCATTCTACTTTTAACCTCTTTCGTCCGCAAAATTAAACATAACGGTATTTAATAAGATACGCCTACTCTAATTTCTTGTTTGACCGGCGAATTAATTGGCAACAATAGTTTAGCAGTATAGACACCATTCATGCTTGGATCTTCTTCAATCGTTGAGTGCGGAGTGAGGCGTGTGAATATATCACTCGGAAGCTTTGTACAGTACCTAAAAAGCGAAGAAGGTAATTTATTATAATGACATGATTTGAGCGTCGCAGCGGAATCCACATGTAGAACAGGATACCGATTGGGTCAAAGAAGAAAACCCACAAAGAACAGGATGACAGGGTCTTTTCAGATATACCCCCCGCCCGAAAATGGTCAATTTTAAAGATACAGCCGTAATTGAGCTACTATTTGACTGCATGTTAGGCGAGACGGTTGAGAAATTTATTTCGGCCAGTTTTATGACAATCTTTTTTGCGATTTTTTAAACTGCCCCTCGGTACCCAAAATTTTTGAAAAAAAAATATATATCATTAGATCTACATTGAGAAATGAACGTAATGGTGCAAAAATTAGCTGAATCAGTTCTCTAGTTAACGACTTAGGCTTAGGCTAAACTTACTTCATACTTATATGAATCTGTTGTCTTTTCTAGCTTTTTACATGGTGTTACTGTATGGTGGCATGAAACAACTACCCAGACCAATAAGATAATTCAAAGGCTTGCCCTGCTATATTTAACTGGTGCCCTGAAATCAACCCCTACATAGGGCATGGAAGCTATTACAAATTATTTAGAACCATTGCCACTTAAGTGTTTGGAAACTGCTTTAAAAGAACTAAGTCGATTACAAGTCTCAAATTATTGAAGACAGTTTCTTAATACGAAACATTTTACGATTGCTAATACTGCTACTAAAGCAATTTCTGTTATTAACATGCCTTCAGACCGGTGCAAAAAACAACTTTTGTTCAATTGTGAGTGTTCCGTTGCTATACCAAATAGAGCTGATTATAATCCAGACGATCATAATGTCTAGTAATGCAATAGTATGCTTTACAGACGGTTCGCACTTGGATCATGGTAATACAACTAACAGAGGTTCAGATGCAGGGATTTATATTCCAAACTGGTCACAATGGTATATTTCCTTAGGTCAATATAGTAGTGGTTTTCAATCAGAAGTTATAGCCATTGATCAGTGTATATCTTACCTATTGGGTAGAGGAGTTAAAAAGAAGCATGTTATCATATTTAGTGATAGTCAAGCTGCTATTAAATCTATTACAAGTTGCTCAATTAAGTCTCATATAGTCAGGCAACGTAGACTGTCGCTAGATAAACTACTGACATATAATCAAGTAACGTTAACATGGATTCCCGGACATAGTGATTTTACAGGTAATGAAATTGCAGATGACCTTGCTAAACGTGGTGCATCCGCAAGATTTATTGCATGTAGTAGGGATTAGTTTTAGCAGTGGTACTAACTGGATTAAGTAGCAGTACGAGATGCGGTGGTATAAAAGTTGGGAAGACGGTACGTCCTGTCGCCAAACTCGAATATTTGTGCCTTATTAATATGCAATTATCATCCTATGTGTGCAAATTAAATAAAAAGCGTATGATACAAATAGTTAGAGCAATAACAGGAGATTGTTTACTGAATAAACATTTAAATATCATGAAACTTGTCGCAAATGACTCCTGCAACTGGAGTCCAAATGAAGCTAGCACTTCATCACACCTTATTCTCAAATGTAGTAAATTTGTTGATTTAAAAAGGAAATTCTTTGGTAAAGGTGTATTGCTTCATACAGATGCCCCTGATCTTCAACCGAATAAAATTTTAGTTTTCCTTAATAGAACTTTTTTGGAAATTTAAATCCATGCAGGGTTTCGCAATGGGAAACTTCTGGTCTCAGCGGATGATCAATTTAACCATTCAACCCTCCATCATCCTACTACTACTACTAGGCTAAACTTAGGTTTAGTCTATGGCTTAGCGTAAGTCGTTAATCCATAACCAATTCAGCTGATTTTTGTACTATTCGAATCAGCTCGTCAATGCGGTTAGAACGATATATAGAATTATAAATTATTTTCGACAGTTTTCGGTACCAAGAGAGAGCAGGACCACTGGAAACTGAAAAAATCAAAAAAAAATTGTCATAAAATCGAAATAGATATTTTGAACTGGCTCTGAGTTTCAAAATACCAAAATTATCGCTGTACCTTCAAAATTGACTATTTTCTGGCTGGGGTGTGATCGAAAAGATCCGAATAAAATTTGAATCGTAAACTGTAAACATAAAACAATTGTTATTTTGAGCCAACACAAATGTTATAACGAAACAAAGAATATAGGAGCAAGTTAGTTTGTGGAAAAAGAACTTAGATCTTTCACTTTCAATAATTTCGATTTAAATGGTTCAAGGATGTATAATCATAACAACGCTTACGGAAGCTACTACTGAGTATATTATACACCATTACCGCCCAGGATCAAGGTAAATTTAGGATTGCAGTTTTATCCTAGTACGTACGTACTATAAAAATTAGGGTGTCGAAGATTTGTTTGGTTACAGGGTTTTTTCAAAACGGACTCTGGGTCCAGCAAATTTCTTCTGGGTCCAGACATTAAACGCTGGGTCCAGACTTACAATTTTTGGCTCGAAAATTTCACGAAATTTTATACAAATAATAACCCAAACAGCAACAACACAACGGCCGGTCCTTGCCGAAGGGTGGAAGCTTGGAGCATGGATGGTAAATCCACCAGAGAATGGAAATTATTCGTTTTATACGTGGAAAAGTTTAAACTAGTATCTCGCAAGGGTAGATGAAACGGAGCAAACGTGGCATCGCTTTAAAGTTATTTTGTTTAATCACCTGTAACAGGCTGTATTTGATGTACATATACCACCCTAAAACCTCTTGAACCCTGAACCCATTGAAAATGCTACAACCTCAGAGACCCTAAGCCCATCGAAAACAACTGACAACGTATCAAAGTATTATGCTGGTCTCTAGATAACTAAACTACCGTATTCAGCCAACCGGAAAACCTAACAAATTCTTGATGACCTGTACGCAACGCGTAATAAAACAACTGAAGACAGACCATATTCGAGAAAACTCATTGAAAACCCATCAAAAGGCATCGCATATACACGCTAGACTCCAAATCATTGTATTCAAATTACTTATATATAGATCATTCTTGATGTCCTGCATGCAAGAATTAATCAGACAAATGAAAACGCACTACAGTTTGGAATCGGATTCATCGACCCTAACCCTTGAAACCCATGAAAAGGTATAATATCATTCAAATTGAACTCTAGATAACAAAACCATCGTATTCAGCGTGGTTGATACCTAATAAGCACTCTCTGTAAGCAGACGAACCATGTTCGGGCCCACAGCAGCCCAGGGAGTGGTTCCACAAAAACTTGTGGTCAGAAAATTGTACACCTCGATGAGCTGATTCTGCGTTTGGTCTCATTTACGATATGAAGCTCTGTGGCGAAATATGGACTGTGACACAGTGGTCCCCGTATGAAAAGATTTGGCAATGAATCCTTAAAACCTGTTTTTGCCGTTTCAACCCGGAAGATGGGATGGAAGCTGTTCGCGTTCAACCAAAGGGCACATCCACTTCGCTTTTGCTATCAAATAAATAAGAAATTTTCACGATTTTCCCCATCATCGTTTTCCCCAAATGCCATCATTGGAAACTCCGATCGATTCGCTCGCTCCGTTTAAAAAAGCGTGAGGTGATATGCTAGCTTAGTATAGCAAGCTCAAACGCCCTTTCATTACGAACTGAATATTGCCAATATTACACCTGACAAAATTTTCCGCGAAAACAGAGGCCAGTGTTTAAGCGATGAATAAGCTACACGGTGCTCCTGAGCACTATCGGCAACCCCAACAAAATCAGCTATAACATCTCTAGATTTCGGTGTAGTTCTGGTGTTCACTGCGATACCAGTTGCAAACATTGTGCCTGATTCTTTAGACAAAACCTTCGAGCTGCCTCTGCCAATCAATGAGTAGAAATAATGAGCTGTATAACAGTTGATACTTTTCAATGTTTTAAATTTCACAAATAATAAACTGTCCCACCGTTTGGAGCATCATAACATGAGCAGACATCAGCATGTTTTACTCGGAAAGTTTTACCGCAAGGTTTCCGGCGAACGGTCTGAAATTGACATATCAGCAAACAAATCCTTATGTTCCTCAAGCGTCGAACAAAACACTAATACAACGTGGACTACAAATTAGGGGGAGGGGGAGAACAGAACACAAAATTATTATTGTGACAATGGCTTAACATGCGCACTCATTTCTATGCAGCAACATAAAAACGAAATATGGCTAGTTTAGCAAGATGCGTCTTTATCTAAACAGGCTAAACATTTAGAAGTACGGCTCAAAGACAAAAACACAAACTCGACAAACCTGTTCACAAGCTGTATCGCACTCGACATACTAACACGTGGTCGTCCGATTACTTTTTCTCCTTGAGGAATCTCCGGATAGTAAGTTTCCATCAGTGTGTCGGCATGCTGAGCTTGAACTTCGACCGCTTCGGGGTTGCTACGATTGCGATAGTGCTTCACAAGCGTCTAAAAAGAACCGGCCGAAGTAATCCTGAAGGAAGTGAATAAAACGGCGGCCCTGCCGTTCTCGCCATCGATATATTAAGTCCTTGGTCTTAGTCTTAAGCTCAGGTCCTTATATGAGACACACACTAAGCCTAAATACTGTGCTACTTTAGGTGTAAGTTAATCAGGTTTCGCCCATAATTCAAAAGAAAACATCGGAACAAATTAACGGTAAGAAGCTAAAAGCGAGAAATAGATCTTAAATTTATGGTTAGTATAACTCAGGATCCGGCTGTGAGAGTAGCTGCCAAAGGGCGTACAGGACGTCTATATAAAATGCAGGTCATGCCGTTCTCGATATACTAAGCCTAACCCTTAGTGTAAACTAAGGTCCTTATAAGAGACATACGCTAAGCCAGCGCCAAAATAGTGGGGGGCTGGCGCCTCACGAACCACCGCTCTCAGCTGTTCTTTTTCTAACGTTCTAACGTAACGACCCTCAGGGCTAGTTGGGCCGACAAACCGATAAATATATTGCAAGTCGAAACCGACAAAATCAATCGAATTTAGTCGATTCCAAAATTTCGAAACGAATCGACGAAATTTCGTTCAATCGAAAACAATAGTAATTTCAATCGATGTTTTTGCTCGTTTTACTTCGCTGAGACCATCTCTATGCTCCAGTTTATGTTCGACATAAATGTTTGTACAAAGTTAAACAAAAGCTCGTCAATTCGACAATATTACCGAAATATATAATTATATAATTAAACTTGATCTAATTTCGCTTGAAAGTAGAGGTGAAAAAGAGCCACATTTCCAGTCTCCGCTATTCTCTTAGTGAACCCTATCCGGCTCAGCTCTTGACGGAAACATGGTCGAACTGGCTCTTAAAGGCTCACAACAATAAATGTTTGAAAATTCCCTAATATTAAACAGACCAAATACCAAATACATAACTGCTTTTAAATTTTTTAAAAGTCGAGCCGAAATAAGATCGGCTGCTCTGGCTGCTTATTATTGTTACTACTACGTTCGTTGATTCAGAAAACATTTGAAAAGTGACCCCAGCATTTCTAGTTACAATACTAGGTTCTGCCATACATCAGGACGGGTTTGGCTCAAATATTCTCATCTCTCCTTGAAAGTGATTTGTTTTTAAAATACGTCTTTTAAATTCGATTGCATTCGAGGCTCGGCTCTCACAGGCAAATATTACGCTCGGCTGCCATACATCAGGACGGGTTTGGCTCAAATATTCTCATCTCTCCTTGAAAGTGATTTGTTTTTAAAATACGTCTTTTAAATTCGATTGCATTCGAGGCTCGGCTCTCACAGGCAAATACTAAGCTCGGCTGCCATACATCAGGACGGGTTTGGCTCAAATATTCGCATCTCTCCTTGAAAGTGATTTTTGTTTTTAAAATATGCTTTTTAAATTCGTTTGCATACGAGGCTCGGCTCTCACAGGCAAATACTAAGCTCGGCTGCCATACATCAGGACGGGTTTGGCTCAAATATTCTCATCTCTCCTTGAAAGGGATTTGTTTTTAAAATACGTCTTTTAAATTCGATTGCATTCGAGGCTCGGCTCTCACAGGCAAATATTAAGCTCGGCTGCCATACATCAGGACGGGTTTGGCTCAAATATTCTCATCTCTCCTTGAAAGTGATTTGTTTTTAAAATACGTCTTTTAAATTCGATTGCATTCGAGGCTCGGCTCTCACATGCAAATATTAAGCTCGGCTGCCATACATCAGGACGGGTTTGGCTCAAATATTCTCATCTCTCCTTGAAATTGATTTGTTTTTAAAATATGCTTTTTAAATTCGTTTGCATACGAGGCTCGGTTCTCACAGGCAAATACTAAGCTCGGGTGCCATACATCAGGACGGGTTTGGCTCAAATATTCTCATCTCTCCTTGAAAGTGACTTGTTTTTAAATTCGTTTGCATACGAGGCTCTGCTCTCACACGCAGATACTAAGCTCGGCTGTCATACTTTGGCTCAAGTATTCTCACCTCTCCTTGAAAGTAATTTATTTTTAAAATATGTTTTTAAAAACGGTTCCATAGAGTACATTTTATCAAACTTGGTCGGCAGCGCAATCAACTATTACTATAGTTGACGCTGTCATAAAATATTACTACAATACCAGGTTGATATTCAAGTCTCAGCGATAACCCAACATAAACATCAAATTAAATTTAAACCAATTCAGGTTTTTGCGCAAAATCGGGTGCATCACAAAAATCCACTGTCTGGTTTCGGTCATTTATAGTCGAAACACAGAATAATAAAAATAAACTATTCTAATTCAAGCACAATCTCGAAATTAAGCGCTGAAAATGTAAATTTAGAGATTTAACTTTAGTCCCTTATCATGAACCAAATGCCGTTTTCAATGTAAAATGTAAATTTAGAGGTTTAACTTTAGTCCCTTATCATGAACCAAATGCCGTTTTCAATGTAAAATGTAAATTTAGAGGTTTAACTTTAGTCCCTTATCATGAACCAAATGCCGTTTTCAATGTAAAATGTAAATTTAGAGGTTTAACTTTAGTCCCTTATCATGAACCAAATGCCGTTTTCAATGTAAAATGTAAATTTAGAGGTTTAACTTTAGTCCCTTATCATGAACCAAATGCCGTTTTCAATGTAAAATGTAAATTTAGAGGTTTAACTTTAGTCCCTTATCATGAACCAAATGCCGTTTTCAATGTAAAATGTAAATTTAGAGGTTTAACTTTAGTCCCTTATCATGAACCAAATGCCGTTTTCAATGTAAAATGTAAATTTAGAGGTTTAACTTTAGTCCCTTATCATGAACCAAATGCCGTTTTCAATGTAAAATGTAAATTTAGAGGTTTAACTTTAGTCCCTTATCATGAACCAAATGCCGTTTTCAATGTAAAATGTAAATTTAGAGGTTTAACTTTAGTCCCTTATCATGAACCAAATGCCGTTTTCAATGTAAAATGTAAATTTAGAGGTTTAACTTTAGTCCCTTATCATGAACCAAATGCCGTTTTCAAGGGCAACACGTTGTGATCAGGCATACAACGGGTTACAGTAATAGAGAAAGCCGAAAATTGTGTGTTTGTGAGCATTTCTGTTAAAAATCACAGCATCTCGTATAAATGCACAGGTGAAATTTCAAAAAACACAAAATTAGAACAGCTAAAATTTTGAAAAAATACCGTGATTCGGCTGGATAAACATTTTCTCAAATTTACGCACAATAATCAGTACTTCGTCAAAAAATGAATATGTTTATGGTTTTATCTCTTTCCTTAAGTTTGTTACAAATATTCCAGCGATAGCAGATAGACCGACGAATCAGTATCATATGAATCAGAGCCTACTATTAGCTACTGCAATTAGGTGAACAACTTATTAACCTTAGAAATACCTATACGAAATTATTAGTATTCGCAAGCGTGGTTTCATTTTTAACTTATCATTTTGTTTAATCAGATGTAACAGGATAATGTTTGATGAATGTACCATCCTAAAATCTCTTGAACTCTGAACCCATTGAAACCCCTAAAACCTCGTCGACCATAAACCTACCGAAAACAACTGACAACGCATCAAATATTTCTGTTGGTCTCTAGATAACAAAACAATCGTATTCAGTCAACCGGACAACCTATATACACAATTCTTCGTGACCTATACACAATACCTAGCAAAACGACTGAAGATGATATTATATTCTTGAAATCGAGTTCATTTACCCTAAATACAATCAAAACGCCTGAACAGTTATAAAATATGCACCGTGGATACTAGATGGACAAATAATAATTGTATTCAGCCTTAAGAACTAGCTATATATAGACCATTCTTAATGCCTTACACGCCATCTATAACCAAAACGAAAATGACTACATTTCGTAAATCCCTCGAAACCACATGAAGAGGTATAATAAGTTAGACTCTAGATAACAAAATCGTCGTATCCAGCGTGCTTGATAACCTAATAGACACTGTCTGTAAACCGGCGAACCATATTCGGCCCCACAGCAGCCCAGGGAGTAGTCCCACAAAAACTTGTGGTCAGCAATGTTGTAAATCTCGATAACCTGATTCAGCATGTGCTCGATGAGCTGATTCAGCATGATACATCTCATTTACTACACGAACCTCACGCAATAACATGCCAAAAATTGAATGATAGTTATTTCTGGTAAATTATCGACAAACAATATTCGGGCACACTGCGTCCCAAAGAGTGGTCCTACAAAAAAGTCATGGAGATGCAAAGTTGTAGATCTCGATGAGCTGATTCTCCATTTTTCGACGGAAACCCTGTGTCTCGAAATATATGCTGCGAAACACTGGTACCCTTATGGCCAGATTTTGCAAAGAACCCTTAAAATGTGTTTGCCATGTTGAACCGAAGATAAGGTCCGAGCTGTTCGCGTTCAACTAAAAGACACGCCCACGCCAATTTTGCTATCGAACAAAAAAAATTGTCGAAATACGCCCATCCGAAACTGAGTTATGAATGGCATAAACAAAAAAGACATTTTCTCGAATTTTCTATCAAGCGCCCTCAGTGGAAACTCAGCCCGCTTCGCTCGCTAAGTTTCAATCAAGAATAAATACTACCGTTAGACCATGGGTGCACGAGGTACCTACGTTAGCTTAAGGATAGGGGTAGATGATACCACCGGGGAGACAAGTCACGGGGTTGTAAGTTTTCGAAATTTCGAGGAACTCATAATAACTGACCCAATTTAGTTAAAAAGTCACCCAGTTTCCTGCATTCTTGCTACTTTTCTCAATTTCGCTCAATTTTCCCCGATTCATGAAAATTTGTGCTAATTTTGTTACCAAATTTGGGTCAAAATTTTCCGCGGATTGGAGGATAGATGGGAGGAGCGGAGTTTTCAGGGAGGGGAGGTTACTCCTGCGGGCACCTATGCATTACACCATATTCACATAGCGTTTAACCGACAAGATCTGTTGCGAAGCGCTCCATATTCACGCGCGTATAATATTCTCAGGGCGCATTGTGCATCCGATAGACCATGCACAGTTTTATAAAATGTGAACTGCATGATGTGGTGTGAAAAATACATACAACAACACGATCTAGTTAGCACACACGATAGGCAAATTCGGTAATATCGGAACAAAAACCGGATGCAATGTGAACACGGCCTTAGCTTCTCATTGTAAAAAAGAGTATACTTCGTTGACACTGTGTAAACTTTCCTAGATTACTGTATACTAGTTGTTGTAAAAGTCGAAGAATGAATGCAATTTAGTAGTCATGGCATCGAAAATGTCTTAAATCGATTGATCTACCTGGGGATAACCACTTTTCTAAAATAAAATGCCAAAAATAAAAAATCACATCATTACGATATACAATCCCAACTTAATAACAACATTAGCGTTCCCTTTCTAGGATGCTATATTCAGGAGCTGTCGCTTGTTTTATTTCAACAAATAACAATAATAGCAACAATAATAATGTCGTTCCCAAAATCCTGGCTAGAAATTACTCATTACCTTCTCCAGCTCCAGATAGTTTTTGAATCGAGCATTAAACTGTGCCAATTGTGACTCCTCGACCAGCATATAATAAGATGATTTTTTCTTGCGCGCCCGGCCTAAAAATACAATAATAGTTTCCTAAAATATCTATGTACTACAACTACAGCTCCGGCAAAAAGTAACTGCTATTCATTTGAAGTTGTTCGAAAACTAATATATTTTTATTCAAACCATGTTTCGACGATCGAATGGACGGCGTTCGACATTTGGTTTAAAAAGTGATAAATAGAAACAAGTTCAACTTGATCAAACTACAAAAAAAAACAAAAAGACTCAAAATAACCCAAGGAACTGATAACAATATTAATAAAAACATTCTTGTTGTTCCAAATCCGTATGAAAAACCTCTGACCGTTCGAAAAGTTCCGGTGCTCGATGTTCGCTCGAAAAGCGGCCGTGATTTCAGGCGGAACGTAGCAGAGCAGGCTAAGTTGTAGATATAATCCGTTATCTGATGAGTCGAAATGGATAGACAAATATACACGATGAGCTTGCGTAAAAAAGCAACTTGACACAGCTAAATTTTGTGTCTTCATTATTGTATCGGCACTATCAAGCCAATCCGTGTAATGCCTGACAAAGCTTACAGCCGATCCATTATACGATCATCTATTGCAGAACAACGAACAGAGGCCTATATTGCCTTCGATCGAGATATAGATGCGCAATCAACTGACACTAACACTGTGTGTTCCACGGAAACATTTCCGTAACAGTCAAAACGTTTAGGTTGTGTTTCGTTTGCAAATGCGATACTTCTCTACACTTTCTTTTTTGTCCAGACGAACTGCAAATCGTTTTCAATTATGGTGAGCGATTTTTTCAGCGTGTCAAATGCCCAAAACTATAAAGTTTCTAGGTCTTAGCAGACTTTTAGAGGCTTTCGTTGTGTTCAACATTTATTTGGTATTAGCGGTTTACGCTGGCATTGTATTAAACCTCTTCGGATAACTTTACGGAGACGCAAAACTTTTGTTAAATTCAGCATATTTGCATTAGCTACACTCTACAGAATGGGTTAAAACCTTATACGATTATTTGCTCAATTAGTAACACAATTAATTTTCCTAACGTCCGGTAGCCCTTAACTCAACGTCAGCATCTGCTTATTCTTTTTATATACACCTTTCATAGGACAATCATTTTTGCGACGCTTACACTATAGACAACTTCGACGGCTTTAGCAACCAAAATGACGACACGGGAAACGATAATAACGTGATACGATTACACCTAAAGATAATTTTTATAATAATATTGTAACGTATTGTACTAGACCTGGAGCCAAGATCACTACTACTATTCAGCATATATTTTTCCATAACGTTTCGCATGGACTGACTAAATTACATTAGGGGAAAACGTTAGACTGTGTTACAGTTAATCCGATGCTCCTCTTTACTGCCTTTTTCCAAACGAACTATCTACTGTCCCCAATCGAGCAAGCATCGAGCAAGCCGTGTTATAACAGGAACTGATCAAAACTACTACAGTACGAGCCAATTGAGCGGTTGTTGCTATTCAAATGAGCATCGAGCAAGCCGTATTACAACGGAAATTGATAATATCTACAAGAGCATGTGCCAATAAACTGAGCGGTTTTCGTCGGACAAGCATCGAGGAAGCCGTGTTACAACTGGAACTGATAATAATTACTAAAATGCGCGCCAATTTAGCGGTTGTCGCCATTCGAGAGAGCATCGAGAAAGCAGTACTATACCGGAAATTGATAATAACTACAAGAGCATGTGCCAATTGAGCCGTTATCGTCGAACAAGCATCGAGCAAACCGTGTTATAATAATTGGAACTGATAATAACTACTACAGTCCGGGCCAATTGAGCACAAGGATGGTTTATATTGCTACTCTTGTCTGTTGATAGACAGACAAATATAGCAATATTAATAGTAACAAATCTATTGGTTTGCTATGTACAGGGGTGCAGCACGGGTGGTGAGGCGGTGGGCGCACCCCCCTCCCCCATTCACACACACCTTCGCGACAGAAAAGTGACTGCCGAACAGCGGTAGTCCCCACTTTTGCGTAGCGCCCCAACTTTGAGCATCATACTGCGCGTCTGACTATACGTTATAAAAATAATAAACATTTTGGGGTTTATCTTACCTTTCGACTGAACGTACGACGTAAAATCTTTTGGTAAATCGTAGCGCACCACACAGTTGCAATGCCGTACATCGACACCTTCTTCGAGTACACTCGTTGCGATGAGCAGATTGAGATGCTTTTGTCGAAAATTGCGCAATGCCTGAAATATAATAGACAATTAAAATAACTATCAGCTTATCGATATCGATAATCACAGCGTAGTGTAGTGAGCAGTACTACAAAATATGATATTCAGAATCGATGTCGAGTCCTCACGATTACCTATGTACGCCGTAAGTTTAGGAAACTGGGTTGAAACTTAAATAGTACTTATTATATATTCGCTCAGGATAACGTAATTTGATGCCCTAAAGCAAATGCTAGTTCAGACCTTGTTATACTTGGAAAGAAAACCAAAACCACGTTTTTCAACTTTTCGAATAAAATGCTACGTTTGTTGCTTTGAAAATAAATAACTAGCGTTCTATTGGCAAACGCCACTGTGTGTCAAACGTAGATGTTGTTGTGATCAATAAAGACCGAAGTCAAACTGCAATATCAATAGTGATTGATGATTTTCTTGCGAAGAGTATGAGACTGCAAAACCACTATGCTAACAGTGATTGATGATTTTCTTGGGAAGAGTATGAGACTCTTCAAAACCACTATGCTAACGCGTCCAGCATGACGCGATCCATTTTGACCTAACCACCCTCTTTAACAAATCACACAATCTTGCTAATATTAAACAAAGTGTAAATGTTCAAAAACTCACTGCACCATACAACATTCGGAAAGAAAACCAAACAAATTATTTGTTCTGTCGCTTTAAAAAAGTATATGCTTTCGGGTATGATATCGGTTACGCTTTCGAGCTCTAATTCACTATTTTATCACTGAGGTTTTCATGACGGGCAATGAACAAAAACACTGAGGATAAAACGTGGCGCTAAAAAATATACCAAAATTGTTTTCAAGCATCGCGATCATTTCAAGCATTTTGTGATTCATTATAAATAACTTTTTGTCTCAAAAAATAACATTATAAACAATTCGTAATTCATACAGGTCATGAGGGTTAGAGGCACGCGCGGAAAATTTTAAAAATTCAGAGCACAATTACAAAATTCTGAGGAAATTATTACCTCTTGCCGAAACCATATATATAGTCCTAAGCCCACATACCTAGAACATCTATACTTCAAGACATATATAATTTATTAAAAATAATTAATTGTCTGCTGAAAACAGTTAAAAATATAAGTGTAATTAGTACAGCACTGGCTACATATGGAACGCCACTCGCTCGAAAATTGTTAGTGGGAGTATAAAACAGGGATTGTTGTAACATTTTACTTTGCTCGTTGTTCGTTCGGTCATTAAGCTTAGGATCAAATGTGGCGAATTATGCTTTATCTCTTGTGTGATCCTAATCTAAAAGTAGATGTGCTCCATTCCTAAACAGCAGTAAAGATTTATTATTAATATTATATATTATTCGCAATATTTGTGACAGCATGTATCATTAAGCACTGTGCAGTAGCCTAGCCTTGCGAAAATTTGGGAAAACTTTGCGAGAAAAGTACATACAGTACTCGCCAGAAATGAGTGTCACATTTCGAACGAACGAACATCGAACAGAAATCGAACAAAATTTATTCGTTCTCGAACACTTTTCGAACAGCTTTCGAACAAATTTAAAAAAGTGCGCCAAAACTTCAAACACGTCTCGAACAGATTTCGAACAAAATTATGAATTTATCGAGCGAACATCGAACGAACTTCGAGCGAACATCGAACGAACAGCACTCATTTCTGGCGAGTACTGTACTCTTTCTAAATTTACATTTAAGATCGAATCGCCATTTCCCATCTATCACTCAAAAAGGCCAAGAAATTACCACCTAAAATGATTGGCTCACTGGCGCTAGTCTAATTTTCATATCTTATCGTTTCTCATATTATCATAATTGCACCTCGTTATCAATTAATTGCATTGTTCCTCTGTGTTCAGCGTAATGCCCCATTTTGTGGCTCAACCTTTCCAACATGAAGCAACGTTTGAAGTTGAAATGTTGCACCCTAACGATTTAAGCTAGCCTCTTCAGTAATTTTGAGGATTTTGTTTTGATGGCAACTTTACAAGTTGTTTTTTTTTTTCAAAACAACATGTTATCTTATCAGCAATTATCTACACTGGTAAATTTGTAGAGGAAACTCAGAAAATATGTATTTGACTAGATTTTGGGTCATTTTATATCTTTGATTTCAGTTCAATGGCACTCGTTCGCTGACGAATACCAGACGCTGAATGTCAATGCTCTATTGGGCGTGGCAATTTTTGAATTTTACTTTCGCTCGTACGATCCCGCCAGTATTCTGTTCTCTGTTAGCTAGGACACCAGGATTGAAGAAGCCGTTCTCGATTGATCAAGTTAATTTCCAAAGGAACGCGGTCTGGTCATCATTCTACTCAATTACACTATGGCGTCGTCGTCATTAGATATTTGTGTTAATTTGGTTGCGTCGGTTGAAGCAGTTTATTTTCTCACAGCACAACTTTTGCCGATAGGCGTAACTATGGGTTTGCGTGGCTTATAAGCGCTGAAAAATTTTAATTTAATCCTGTCGAAAAATAAATCTGCTTTGGTAACTTGTCACATTCTCAGGACTAGAAATCTTGTCTCAACAATAAAGCACGTAACGATAGGACATTTTAAGCTCTTTCTTACGGCATCCCGGGGAGGGATGCCTATCTAGTTCGACGACTGTAAAGCGAAAGCCGCACTTGTGGCTTGGCAATGGCCATGGG
Organism: Trileptium ribeirensis; assembly: GCA_030248225.1. Classification (NCBI taxonomy): domain Eukaryota; kingdom Metazoa; phylum Nematoda; class Enoplea; order Enoplida; family Thoracostomopsidae; genus Trileptium; species Trileptium ribeirensis. The sequence continues at coordinate 64,161 of JASANE010007829.1, forward strand.
CGTAATTCAAACGGAAAGTTTTCGACTAGGGAGAACAATAATTTTGAGGGCTATCCAACGTATTGCTTACTAGAATGTGTCTCCTTCGTTATTGGAACTCCGGGTTTGTTCATCAACATGTTAGATATTGACTTACTTAATACTGCCGTAAGGGCCTGGCGGTCCTAGTCACTTTTGTGTGAATTTCTTTAAGGGGTAGTATCACATTTGTAATCGAACGTATTCTAAAGTTCATCGAAAAGGATTGATGTGAGCTGGATGGTTAGAAACCATTTGCAACTACTGCTCCGATGCCGATTTGAAAAAGCCGTCTTGGTTAGAATAGAACATTTTTTGGGGTAGAATATTTAGCTTTATCTGCCTGGCACGGATTTGTTTAAATCCACAAATCATCGTTTAAACAAACTCCAGCAAGTTTATCTTATTTCTTTGCCATGGCACACACTCTACTTTGTGTGTAGGGCAAACCTATATTTGGCTACTATTTGCTTTCATGAAGTTTGAGTATTGCCGATAGTTTTTGAGACTGTCGCTACCGGTTAAAGCGATGATGACTAGAAATTATATATACTGATCTAACCAGACTGATCAAGGCATGAATTCCATGCCTGTAGGATACATTTAGTTCACTGTCAAATATGAATTCTGTTCGGACTGTTACTATATCTAGTATTTATATGGGATATTTTTAGACTTAACTTGGCTCAAATTTGCACTTTAGAATGAGCGATTAAATATTGAAGTGCTTAAACTTGTGGAATTGATCTGACAACTCTTCACCTAACGAAGGATGTACCTTTTAACTGCCGAAATATTCTACAGTTCAATGCCGAATTACAACATTCTACCAAAAATCTCAGGTAGATTCTTAGTTCAAACGACGGAAATGTTCTCATTGCTGTTTTGGGCCTAAATTTATAACTTAGTACAAGGACACATTTTGACTAAAGTTTTTAATTGGACATGATGTACGTTTTCTACAAACGGCCTATGACTGTTCAATTGAATATCGATTGAGATGTGATATTCAAGTGCCCGTTCGGTATGTCTAATGTTAAAATAATCCCAACTCATGCCTTCGATTCGTAAAGACAACAAAATTGGTTTGAAGTATAGGATGCCAGGATAATTAGTGGAACGCATAACTATCAAATTTTCTCAACATTGGTTAGACGTTTTCCACAGGCCGATTTGTCAGGAGTCTTCATAGGTGGAATTTGAGTTCGATAGAGTTCTCCGAATTTGGGTTCTGAGCAAAACACAGTTTTGGTTCATTTCCTAAGAACTTAAACGAAAATACTCCAGTTTCTAATTTTAAAAGCTAACACACGCGATGTTAGCGAACTACACGTGTTATCAAATACTGAACGAAATGTGAGCGTAACGAAAACTTGCAGATTGTGAGTTGTCAGGCTGCTCGTTGCGAAGCGAAATCGTGGCCAATCAGCAAATAGGTATACTGTTTTAGCTAACAGAAATTACACCGTTTTGTAATTAGTCGCTCTGCGTTCGCGACCGCAAATTTTTGAATTTCGAATTACCTATTGAAATCACTGTTTCGTTCTCTAACAGCGTTTTGTACATAGTGTCGAAAGAGGATGGTAGGCAACGCTGCTAAAGTTTTCTCGTGCATAGATTGGTTCCGCTCAGTCGTGAACGCGTTGAAGAAGCATCAGTTCTTCGGATCATTTCAATACGACACTTTAATAAAAGTGGGAATTTAGGCAAGCTTTAAACCGAATCTCTCATCATCAAGTCGTAATAAGGGGGTTTCCTTAAATTTTCATTGAAGTTTGTGTGATTTGATGACCTGATTGAACGTGTAACATTGGCACTATTGAAACGTTAGTACCAGCTTTCAGATAATCTGCATGGAACTGCTGCCCTTCATCCCGTAGCGTCTTTTTAACTTGAAGCATTATCTGATTTTAATGAGCCTATAAAAACTATAGATAACTTGGTGCCAGTTCTTTAGGTTTGGTACATCTACATGGCCTGGAACAGAAGAACGGGCTGACAATGTTTAAATTTACTCAACTTTTGGGGAACTCACATAATTACTGTGATTTGGAATCTGATAATAACTGACATAGCCGGCTTGGTTCCTTGCAGCCCATAAGGAGGCACGTTCAAATGTCCCTTTTGCTTTGGGTCAGAATCCTAGTTTCGTTTGCTTGTACCTAGGCACTAAAACGGATGCGCCGTTTCATTTTAACACATCCATACAATTTAGTTTATACAACAGGAAGAAATATGCTCAATGAATGAAACATTTCAAATTGATTATATACATAAGCAATGCAAGTACAATGTTTATAATATGAATTATAAAATTGTTCCGCGTTCCAGGTACCACTTTCAGCCAAATTTATAAGTGATAATCTTTGTGTCAACAAACCTGAGTGTCTTTAACAGTTGGTCACCAACGTATAACGTTTAACAAAAACACAGCAAATACGCATCCCAATCTTGGTCTGTTAGCTTTACTTGTCGAAATTTAAATATCTGATGTTTTACATTCTAATGAATAATTTTATCAATTGAAAACGAGGATCATATTTAAAAGTTTAGCGCTCTGAATCCTCTTAAAAGTATTCGAATATTTTAGCCTATCTACCATATAGCATCATGAAAACTCGGCCTGACACAAAGGACATCAGTTTTATTAAATTTTAATATAGTTGCCGCTATTCTAAGCGCTAATTACTTTATCCACTGGCTTTATAGATTAACGAATTAAAGAACGACAGTTGGATTAAGAGTTTAGATAACTCGGTTGTATAGTTTATTGAACGTCACTTCATAAGGCCATTTGATATAAAAGAGCAAATCAGGAATAATTTTTGCAATTTTGAATACTAAATCTGCAAGTGGTTTAATTTTTCCTAATTCAATCATTAAGACCGAGCTAAATTTAAGCTGTCACTTCCATGCTGACTAAAACAAATTTTCGTACTCAACACTTTCAAATAAAATCCTTAGGGTTTACGGAAACATCCAGACCGCCTTTGTTTGTTTACTAGATCAGTGCTTCATCTATAGGCTCTATAGAATCCACTATAGGCTCTATAGGCTATAGGCTATAGGCTCTATAGGCTATAGCTCTATAGGCTATAGGCACTATAGGCTCTATAGAATCCACTATAGGCAAATTTATGCAAGTACAAGGTTTATAATATCGATTACACAATCTTCCACGTTAAGGATCCACTTTAGGCAAATTTATGCAAGTACAAGGTTTATAATATCGATTATACAATCTTCCACGTTAAGGATCCACTTTAGGCAAATTTATAAGTGATAATCTTTGTGTCAACAAACCTGAGTGTCTTTAACAGTTGGTCACCAACGTATAACGTTTAACAAAAACACAGCAAATACGCATCCCAATCTTGGTCTGTTAGCTTTACTTGTCGAAATTTAAATATCTGATGTTTTACATTCTAATGAATAATTTTATCAATTGAAAACAAGGATCATATTTAAAAGTTTAGCGCTCTGAATCCTCTTAAAAGTATTCGAATATTTTAGCCTATCTACCATATAGCATCATGAAAACTCGGCCTGACACAAAGGACATCAGTTTTATTAAATTTTAATATAGTTGCCGCTATTCTAAGCGCTAATTCTGTTTATCCACTGGCTTTATAGATTAACGAATTAAAGAACGACAGTTGGATTAAGAAAGTAAGATAACTCGGTTGTATAGTTTATTGAACGTCACTTCATAAGGCCATTTGATATAAAAGAGCAAATCAGGAATAATTTTTGCAATTTTGAATACTAAATCTCCAAGTGGTTTAATTTTTCCTAATTCAATCATTAAGACCGAGCTAAATTTAAGCTGTCACTTCCATGCTGACTAAAACAAATTTTCGTACTCAACACTTTCAAATAAAATCCTTAGGGTTTACGGAAACATCCAGACCGCCTTTGTTTGTTTACTAGATCAGTGCTTCATCTATAGGCTCTATAGATCACTTATCTGGCTCTATAGGCTATAGGCTATAGGCTATAGCTCTATAGGCTATAAGGCTATTTTTTATATTTTTTAACAAATCCACTATAGGCAAATTTATGCAAGTACAAGGTTTATAATATCGATTATACAATCTTCCACGTTAAGGATCCACTTTAGGCAAATTTATGCAAGTACAAGGTTTATAATATCGATTATACAATCTTCCACGTTAAGGATCCACTTTAGGCAAATTTATAAGTGATAATCTTTGTGTCAACAAACCTGAGTGTCTTTAACAGTTGGTCACCAACGTATAACGTTTAACAAAAACACAGCAAATACGCATCCCAATCTTGGTCTGTTAGCTTTACTTGTCGAAATTTAAATATCTGATGTTTTACATTCTAATGAATAATTTTATCAATTGAAAACGAGGATCATATCTAAAAGTTTAGCGCTCTGAAGCCTCTTAAAAGTATTCGAATATTTTAGCCTATCTACCATATAGCATCATGAAAACTCGGCCTGACACAAAGGACATCAGTTTTATTAAATTTTAATATAGTTGCCGCTATTCTAAGCGCTAATTACTTTATCCACTGGCTTTATAGATTAACGAATTAAAGAACGACAGTTGGATTAAGAGTTTAGATAACTCGGTTGTATAGTTTATTGAACGTCACTTCATAAGGCCATTTGATATAAAAGAGCAAATCAGGAATAATTTTTGCAATTTTGAATACTAAATCTCCAAGAGGTTTAATTTTTCCTGATTGATCATAACCCAGAGCTAAATTTAAGCTGTCACTTCCATGCTGACTAAAACAAATTTTCGTACTCAACACTTTCAAATAAAATCCTTAGGGTTTACGGAAACATCCAGACCGCCTTTGTTTGTTTACTAGATCAGTGCTTCATCTATAGGCTCTATAGAATCCACTATAGGCTCTATAGGCTATAGGCTATAGGCTATAGCTCTATAGGCTATAAGGCTCTATAGAATCCACTATAGGCAAATTTATGCAAGTACAAGGTTTATAATATCGATTACACAATCTTCCACGTTAAGGATCCACTTTAGGCAAATTTATGCAAGTACAAGGTTTATAATATCGATTATACAATCTTCCACGTTAAGGATCCACTTTAGGCAAATTTATAAGTGATAATCTTTGTGTCAACAAACCTGAGTGTCTTTAACAGTTGGTCACCAACGTATAACGTTTAACAAAAACACAGCAAATACGCATCCCAATCTTGGTCTGTTAGCTTTACTTGTCGAAATTTAAATATCTGATGTTTTACATTCTAATGAATAATTTTATCAATTGAAAACGAGGATCATATCTAAAAGTTTAGCGCTCTGAAGCCTCTTAAAAGTATTCGAATATTTTAGCCTATCTACCATATAGCATCATGAAAACTCGGCCTGACACAAAGGACATCAGTTTTATTAAATTTTAATATAGTTGCCGCTATTCTAAGCGCTAATTACTTTATCCACTGGCTTTATAGATTAACGAATTAAAGAACGACAGTTGGATTAAGAGTTTAGATAACTCGGTTGTATAGTTTATTGAACGTCATTTCATAAGGCCATTTGATATAAAAGAGCAAATCAGGAATAATTTTTGCAATTTTGAATACTAAATCTGCAAGTGGTTTAATTTTTCCTAATTCAATCATTAAGACCGAGCTAAATTTAAGCTGTCACTTCCATGCTGACTAAAACAAATTTTCATACTCAACACTTTCAAATAAAATCCTTAGGGTTTACGGAAACATCCAGACCGCCTTTGTTTGTTTACTAGATCAGTGCTTCATCTATAGGCTCTATAGAATACACTATATAGGCTCTATAGGCTATAGGCTATAGGCTCTATAGGCTATAGCTCTATAGGCTATAGGCACTATAGGCTCTATAGAATCCACTATAGGCAAATTTATGCAAGTACAAGGTTTATAATATCGATTATACAATCTTCCACGTTAAGGATCCACTTTAGGCAAATTTATGCAAGTACAAGGTTTATAACATCAATTATACAAAGTTCCACGTTAAGGATCCACTTTAGGCAAATTTATAAGTGATAATCTTTGTGTCAACAAACCTGAGTGTCTTTAACAGTTGGTCACCAACGTATAACGTTTAACAAAAACACAGCAAATACGCTCCCCAATCTTGGTCTGTTAGCTTTACTTGTCGAAATTTAAATATCTGATGTTTTACGTTATTAATGAATAATTTTATCAATTGAAAACGAGGATCATATCTAGAAAGTTTAAGCTCTCTGAAGCCTCTTAAAAGTATTCGAATATTTTAGCCTATCTACCATATAGCATCATGAAAACTCGGCCTGACACAAAGGACATCAGTTTTATTAAATTTTAATATATACGTTGCCGCTATTCTAAGCGCTAATTTGCTTTATCCACTGGCTTTATAGATTAACGAATTAAAGAACGACAGTTGGATTAAGAGTTTAGATAACTCGGTTGTATAGTTTATTGAACGTCACTTCATAAGGCCATTTGATATAAAAGAACAAATCAGGAATAATTTTTGCAATTTTGAATACTAAATCTGCAAGTGGTTTAATTTTTCCTAATTCAATCATTAAGACCGAGCTAAATTTAAGCTGTCACTTCCATGCTGACTAAAACAAATTTTCATACTCAACACTTTCAAATAAAATCCTTAGGGTTTACGGAAACATCCAGACCGCCTTTGTTTGTTTACTAGATCAGTGCTTCATCTATAGGCTCTATAGAATCCACTATAGGCTCTATAGGCTATAGGCTATAGGCTCTATAGGCTATAGCTCTATAGGCTATAGGCACTATAGGCTCTATAGAATCCACTATAGGCAAATTTATGCAAGTACAAGGTTTATAATATCGATTATACAATCTTCCACGTTAAGGATCCACTTTAGGCAAATTTATGCAAGTACAAGGTTTATAATATCGATTATACAATCTTCCACGTTAAGGATCCACTTTAGGCAAATTTATAAGTGATAATCTTTGTGTCAACAAACCTGAGTGTCTTTAACAGTTGGTCACCAACGTATAACGTTTAACAAAAACACAGCAAATACGCATCCCAATCTTGGAGCGA